>JANHZU010001677.1:104239-117592 GCA_032468055.1 Acrochordus granulatus
GAGTTCACAAACAAGATTAATCTTAAAAGATCTACTACCATTAATTATTTGGGGAAAACAAAGGATAGATGAAAATGTCCTGAGGAACTTATAACTGAAATGCATCATTATAATCACATTAAAGATTTTAACCAAAATATAACTGAAAATGAACCATTATAACCACCATTAAAGATCTGTCATTGTTTGTAATGGAGAGAAGATAGCTCCCACTATTGACAAGCCAGTGACAAAGCAGAAAGATTAATGCAATGAATTGTAACATAAGACTAACAATTCTTAATGCTATTAAATTATGGAATAATTTCCATCCATCCCACTAAGTAACCTTTTACAGATAATCGCAGATTAACATCCAAAAACCCTGCCCTCTTTCCAACCTTGGAAACAAACTTGAAGTTTCACTGGTCTGATTTCATTGTATGTATCAGTCGCAAAAGCAGAAACAACTTGGATAAACTGTAGGAGAAGAGATGGCAGAGCCAGAGGAGGAATGAAAAGTGGTACTAGTCTAGAATTGCTACACAGCCACAAATGCACAAGGCCCAATCCTCCTTGATTGCTGTTGAATCTTGTCTAACACCCACAGGTGCTGGACTATTAGCTGAGTAGAATCTTGAATGTAAGCTTTAGCAATAAATCAATTAATTTGAACCTGGATGTGTGCATCTGGTCTTTCATGCCTGACATAAACAGATTGTAGGTGTTTCTCTAGATTTTATAAATTTTCTGTAAGCTGGAAAGAAAACATGTGCAATCCTTTCATGTAAATTAAATTCTGAAAGAGGAATATATTCCAATGCACTTTACAACAGATCAGCATACACACACATACACAGTCTCTCTCTCTCACTCTCTCTCACACACACATACAGAGAGAGAGAGAGAGGATTTCATTCCTTTTAGCAAAAATCAAAGATGTATCTACAGTATAAATATGTCCTACAACATTCTTTAAAATAGTCTTTAATGTTCCTGAAGTTCAAGCTCTTTCATTTCATCATCCCTTTCATATTTTTCACGGTACTAAACTTGAAAAACATTTTTTCCATTATTCTTAATACTAAAGTAAATCATGCCCCAACTTGTCCCTCCCCTCAACATACTGTAGCTTAGGCAACAAACCACAAACACACCAGCACCAATTTACCATGGTTTTAATCAGCAGTTTCCACATGAATCTCACCATGTGTTCTCAAAAGCTTTGATATTCATCTTGGTCGAATGCAACTGCCTTTTTCTTCCTCTGCTGGGTTCAGAATAAATGCCTCATCACAAAAAGAATTAGATTTTGACAACTTCCCCCCACACTCAGTTAATTGAGGTGATAGATGCACTTGACATTTATCTAAATGTAGAAATGAAGATTAAGACATATTTTTCCTCATGCATTCTGTTTAGAGGAGGTCACTTTCTGGGTCTCTTTAATATGCTTGAGCAATTAATAGTGGTGGAGATTCTGCTCTGTATCACAGTGTCTTTCAAGTTCTCTTTCATGCTGACAGATAAAACTATTTGTTCTGTATGTGAGGCTTGAATTAGACTAATCTTTTCAAAGTTTGCCCTCAAGGCCATCCCTTTCTCACAATTCTGAAAATTAATACTCACTGGAAAAAATGCAAAGCCTACAATGATTGTTCACTCATTTGAAAAGACCTATGGAGGAGGGTAGAGTAGAGAAAGGCTTACATTTTAGAGGTCTTTCATTATTTCTAGCACATTTTTGTGAGCATCTAATGTCTTTTACAACTAGTGTAAAATAAAGTTGTGTGGTGTCATTATTGTTTTAATAAGTATAAGGTATTGTTATACATTTTTCCTAAATGAAATTTCTTTTATTTATAATTTTAATAGATATGTTTAAAGAGACTAATTATTAGAATATTAAATAACAAATTTGTCCAATTTTTTGGACTTACTATCTCAGCTGTTTCTTTAGCTAAAAGAGGACCAATGATACCGTGCTGAGACAGAATAAATCCTCTCAGACAACCAATTTGGAATATGAAGAAAGGCAGCAGAGAGTTATTTAATATAATTATATTTTTATACTCAGGGAATCAGGGTATTTTTGAGTGTGATAACAACTTAACTAGATCTGCTTTGAATACTGAACAACTTATAGGAATTTTTTTTTCTGATTCAGGCAGTTGTCCTTAGGCCAACACTTCTATTGTAAGAATTTGTAAATCTGTGTATGGAGTAGAGTTGGATGGAAGGTTCTTACTCACATGATAAACCAAATATTGGATTTTATTAGTACCATTGTATTAAACTGAATTTGAAACAATTTACTGTTTATAAATATCAGAATTAAGCAAGCTGTGATATTCAATGTAACACAATATTGAAGTGAAAGTTGAAGAAACAGGATAGAAAAAGTATTTTTGTCACTCAAATTTTGATGTTGGAGAAGACTCCTGAAAATACCATGGACAACTAAGAAAAGAAACAAATTGTTCTTAAAACAAATCAGATCAAAATTCTCACTTGAGACCCAAATGATAAACCTCTCATTATTCTGTTTGGAGAATGTAGGCAAAAACCTAACTCCCTGGAGAAGACACTAATGCTGGGGAAAGTGGAAAGAAAGAAGAGGAAGACCAGAAGCAAGATGGATATATTCATTTACAAGGGCAATGAGAAGACTGGATTAGGGGACAGCATCTTGGAAAAAATATATCTCTGTAATCAATAACAGTTGACAATGATTTGATGGCACATAATCATTCAGTGATGAAAAGTATAGTACCTTGTCCAAAGAGATTTTCTCTTTATTCTAATGGATATGTGATTTAATCTAATTCTTTCCACATGTATTTTTAAATTGCATGAAATAAAAAAAAATAAAGCAAAGAATCATTCTGAAGAAGCAAACTAAAATCTTAAATTGGATTTGGAAAAGTAAATTGTCTAGCAGCTATTCCCCTATCTTGGAAATTTAGAAACAGAGCACAATGGTAGTATTGGGGGGGGGTTTCTTGGCCTCAATATATGGTTATTTTCTGAAATTAGGAGAATTCTGGATTTGGAAGAATCCATTCTTCTTTGCTATAGCTAAATGCCTATTCATGGTTATTGAATACTCTACAGTATTGTTGAGTGGTAAATTGTATACTGACTTAAGAAATACCTTTTCTTAGACTGAAGGCTGATCAAAAGTCAAAAATACCTCTATGTTTTTAAAGAACAAATTAGCTTTTAGGCTAGTCAGAAAACATAAGCTTCTAGATATTTAGAACCTATCTCCTTTGCTTCAGCTAGGTCAGCCAATGGCAAGAGATTGTGTCAGTTATAGCTGAAAATATGTGGAAGACATCAGGCTTTATACCACTAAGATTTCAGTATATTTGTAAGTAATCGCATTGTATCAATTCTAGAGTAATTTTAAGATTTAAATAAGACCTTTACAGTTAATTGTTTCCAGTCACAGAGATTTCCTCTCATATAAGCTATTAAACATTTGTTTTAAAGTGTAATAGCAAGGTATGTGTTAGCTTTGTACATAAAATGAGGCATCATACAAACTGGTATTTTAAAAATAAAATGTGTTCTTCCCTGTGCCAAGAAATCAGTTAACATAGCACCACATTTCACAGCTCTTGCCTGTTCACAGCAATCATAAAGCAGAACAGTAAATATCCATGGTAAAGAAAAAATAAGTGAGATTAAAATAAATGCTGACAATGTCATAATTCTTCCCAGAGGCCTCTGAAATAATTTTGTTTCTGGATCAATTGCCGTTTATGAGTGTTCTTCAAAAGCAGTCCTGTGCCAGAGCACATTGCAGTTGTCCAGACATGGGATCAAGGACACAAATCACTTCAACAGTGATTCCATTTGCAGCAACAATTAGAGTACCAGGCAGAGCTGGGTAAAGGACTTACTAGCCATGCCCCCCACCTGCCCTTCCAATGGTAGTCATGAGTCAGGAGAACCTCCAAGTAATAAATTTTCTGCAATGGGGCAGAGGATCATAGAGAACAGAGATCTTCAGTGGATAAATATCAACTCTCAGCTTGCTAGAATTCAACTTTAGTTTGTTTTCTCCATTCAAAGTCCAGCAACCTCCAGGCACTGAGACAAGACTTCCATAGATTGCCAGATGATTCTGAAAGGGCTATCTATAATTATTTTGAACACACTGATATCTCAGTTGAATCTCAAGATGAACACTCCCTGCAGCTTCACCTAAACATTAAACAGTAGAGAGTTAGGATGGATCTCTATGGCACTCTATCTGGATGTGGCTGTGGGATTGACTTCCCTCCCCCTCATTGAATGGCAAGTAATATGGACCTGCAGTTGTGAAGAGACTCTTTGTATCATCTGCATTAGTGTATAGCTGTAGCTATGGATTTTAACTGTATCAATTTAACCATAATAGTAAGCAGAATCTCTATATTCAAAAGCAGGATATTACCAATTGCTATCTATGAGAAAACAATGGTGACAGATCATCCTTGCTTTCAAGATTTGAAGAATCTTACAGATCACTATAGGAAACTGGCTCCCAAATTAAAGGAGTCCATAATCTGATCCAATAGGATTTTTTTAGATCATTTTTACACTAGCTATTTGCAACATATCTAAAGATTATTTAGAACACAGCTATCATTGTGCCAAATAACAGCATTGCAGATAGACATACATCATTTTGATAATAGTTGGATGATGCTCTCAACCATTCAGGCGGTAATGGCCTCAGATAGTCACCTGTTGAAATTAAATACTTATGGAATATCTTATTTATTAAATGCTTTCTAAATTTTCACTGCATTGCCATTATGTTTATTTACTGTGCAAAGAAGTAATGAACAGTGTAAAATTATTATTAAAAATACTCAATAATTTGATTACTAACTACTAATACCACTAAGTGAAAAGTGGCTTTAAATATCTTAGTTAATAAGATGAAAGAACTGTGCTTGAGTAATTCTCTGATAGTTAGGGAATTATTCTAGGAAACATTAATATGAATACAATTTGTACTACAGCATACTTAAAACTTGTCATTAGACAATCCATTTGGTAATGGATTAATCAATGGTTAATTATTAAATATTAATATCATCTCTTGACCAATGACATTATTTTTCTAATATGTAAAGATAATTTTGTAGAATTAAACATTTATTGAAATAAAGGTAAGGGTTTTTCCTGTCCAGTCATGACTAACTCTAGGGATGGTGCTCATCTCCACTTCACAATTTTGTCCAAAGATGCTTCCCTGGTCATGTGGCCAGCATGACTATAGACAAAGGTATATGGAACACTGTTACCTTTCCCCCAAATTAGGCAATGCCTATTTGTCTACTTGCATTTTTATACGCTTTCAAACTGCTAGGTTGGCAGGAGCTCGGTCAAATAATGGGCACTCATCCCATTATGTAGTCCCTGGGTCACAAACCTGGGCTGCCAAGCACCTGGCCGACAAGCCCAACTTCTTAACAGCTAAACTGTTGTGTCCCTTATAGCAATCATAAAATTCGTAGAGGTTAAGAGTACTATTTGCTTGAAATTTGAATGTAAGCACTTCTTGAAACTAAAATCAATATAGAGTGCATCAAAATCAATACTTTTAAATTAAATAAATTAAATTTATTTAATTTAAACAAAAAGTACTTATGCATACATTAAAGAAAAATTGCACAAGACAATGGGAAAATGAGCAAACTTATTTATAATATTACTTTTTTGCAAAAATTAGCTAAAGAATTAGGATAAAGCAGACAAAGCAGTACATGTACAATTGGAAAGGATGGAAAAAGAAGTCACACTGTTTAAATCACTGGCATCTGTGACAAGAATTACAGTGAAAAACTGCAAATACGCACACACACAGTCTTATGTGTGTATGAAATTACTGTCCAAGACTCAGAAAAATTGTTTTTTTAATTGCAATATTTTCCCAACAACTCTATTTGCAAACTATATGCTAGCAACAATATAGATTTGACAATGCACTTTCAAAATTTCACCATAGGAACATATGAGCCATGTGATCTACAGAATACAGGTATTATACATTTGAAGGGGCTGGATTCAAGCCAATTTCTGGAATCAAGATGTAAAACTAAGTTGTTGAGACTGTTGATGGACAAAAGAAAAAAGAAGCCGGCAATTTACAAAATCACAATTTATTCATATCCAAAAATCTGAATGATTATTATTGTAAAAACAATCTAAAAAGAAAAGAAAACCCAAGAAACTGAAAAGGCTGGACAGGATTTGATTTTAAGGCTATCCCTGCTGGATGAGAACATGAGGACAACAACGAGAGTCTGTCTTCCTTTTGCTGAATGTCTGCTTACGCAACTGGCATCAATACCTGAATTTCCCTTGGGATGAGTATGAGGAAGAAGAGGAAAAAAAAACTTCTCCCTTTTAGAGAGAATAGCATAAATGTTTTAAATTTTGTGTCAAAGCATCAATTTTTATTTTTTAATAATTGTATTAAAAGAAACATTTAAAAATATTTTAAAAACTGCAGAAACATAAAAAGTACAATGTTTGAAAGGGTAAAAGGAAAAGTGAAGGATAACAAGGAATGAAAAACACAACTAAAGAAGAAATTTCTGAAATTCTTTGCAGCAATTACACGTATAGTAATTATTATCTCCACCATCCCACCTTGCTTATTATGGTTCCCTTCTTTCCATAGACAAATCTTTTTAATCAATAAATCCCCAAATTACTAGTTCATTTTCATCCATTTTCAGCAAAAAATCTATAAAAGGTTTATGAACTTTAATAAAAGTATTTGTAATTCCCATCTTAATCAAACAAACATCCATCAAAGCACTCCTATCGATGGCCTCAGCAAACAGAAGCACCTCCCTTCCCCACCTGACGTCTCCAAGTATGCTATATCTAGAAGGCCTTTTGTTTTTTTTCAGAGTGTAATGGCGTGTAATGGTGAGTTGAGACAATCAGGTACTACCTTGATGCTTCTAAGCAAGGCACTTAGACAGAGTTAGAAGATCTTTAGTTTTAAGGAAGTCACTGCTAAAGTTATAAAAAAATGCCAGAGTTATTGGTTGAAATTTGCTATGAGGTGGTGAAGTTTAAAGCAGAGTTCCAGCAAAGAGATCCCAATAACTCAACTCATTCTAGAGATCAGAGACAAATGAAAGTCTGAAAGCAACAGAAGAAAAATGTATTATATTTAATCTAATGATATGGGTGTGACTATGACAGAGTTTATGAATATCTACTCTTTAAGGAAGATTCAAATGTATGATTACAAAAAACATTAGTTAAATTGTTTCAACTTACTAGTCAAAAATAATTTTAATTCCCTTAATTACCATGGTAATACAATTCAACGGAGTAAGTGGTATTGGTGTTTATGCTTCAAGAATTTATTAGGAAGCAATGGCCACAACTGAATGTTATTGCTTTTGTTTTTTTAAGTATGATACGGAAAGTTTATTAGAGAGAGAGTGAGAACCTCTACAGACCCAATATTTATTTTTTTAAAGAAAGGAGGAAATAATAAAGATATCTCTATGTGACAGCTGTCATATATGGTTGCAAAGACTGTATATACAACAAATTTGTTCATGCTGTTTATCCTTCCATGGACATAAAGTAAACTAGACACTTAATTGTAAGGAGTATCTTACATGAATAGCTCAGGCCACTTAATAATTGGGGATTCTGAAAGCTGAAATCTCTGCTGTGAATCAAAAATGTTGAATAGTTTGCACTATGAAAATGCATACTGTTGGTAGAACCCTTCATATAGCCGAATACTGTTGCAGTTTAACAAGAAAATTTCTTATTATAATCTGTGGCATTACTTCATTAGATAGCCTAAAGTCATTTGCTTCCTCTCATCTCTAAAGTATGCAATAACTGCATTGTGTCTGTAATCTTAGCTCCCTCACTATTCCCTTCATCCTCATAGTCTCATCTCTGGAATAGATTTCTTTTATTACTGTTAAATTATTATATTTTTCATCATTTTTTCTTTCAAATTCAAATTTGGGCAAAAAGTCAGGAAGATACTCTGTGTGCTTCCTTGATTATAGCTTTAAATTACTCCCATGGAATACATATCTGCTGGAGAACACATAGGTTTCTGGGCCACTGAAAATGTGTGATATTGTTGTCTGTGGGATGGTTAATAATTTGTCATATAGTGCAACAGAACCTGGCAATGATTTTATTTCTACATTTGAGCTAATTTAACTCAGATTTTTCTGTACTTCAAGAAAAATGTAAATAATAATGTTAACCATGTTTCACTGAATATATTGATATTTATACTTACGTTGTTCTGAGTGTATTGTGTAGAAAACAGAAGGAAAGCAAATGAGGAGGATGTAAGTTGTAATCCTGCTTGTCCATGAAAGCCAGCTGGGTGACTGTGGGCTAGTCACTCTCTCTCAGCCCAACTCATCTCACCAAGGCTGCTGTTGTGGGGAAAATAGGAGGAGGAAAGTGTGTTAAATATGTTTGCTGCCTTGAATTGTTTATAAAAAAAATAAGGATGGGATATAAATAAACACCGTGGAACCTCCGATTACAAGCCGAATTCATTCCGGTAGAATGCTGTTGGTCCAAATCATTCTAAAATCAAAGTGAGGTTTCCCATAGGAAACAATGTAAAATCAGATGAACCATTCCACTCCCAAAAATATTCATAAAAAATCATTTTTAATGGTATATTATGTAGAAATGATTGTCCCTAATATCTGAAACAAGTAACAATGATTAATACACAATATAAAGTAAAAATAAAACAAATTACAGTGGAACCTTACAAGATGAGCATCTCACAAGACGAGCAAAAAAATTTCATAAAATTTATTCCGCGAGACAAGTGGTGACTCACAAGGCAAGCAAACTTTGCGCCATAAGTTATGCATCATCAGTCAGCGCACTCTGCATTTCTCACTCAGGAAATACCGCATGGTTTACTCCATTGCCATACAGGCAGCAAGCGCATGCACGTTCTGCTGCTGCTGCCGCATGGTTTACTCCATTGCCATTCTGCCGATGCTGTTGCATGGTTTACTCCATTGCCGTACAGGCGGCAACTGCACACGTGTTCTGCCTATGCTGCTGTGTGGCTTAATCTGTTACTGTGTGTGTGACTGACCTTGCCAGAATGTACAGCAGGTCGACATTCCTGATCACAAGATGAGCTCCGCGCGATGAGCTCATGTGGTAAATGTCACAACGGAGCTGTCGGTTCTGCTCTCTCGCTGCATAAACAGCATAAATTAAGTGAAAGGCGTTCAAGAGATGGAACTCCCAAGACTCCAGATTCTCTCTCCAGGCAGTCCCCTCCCACTCCCTTGTGCCAGCCAGGACTGTTCTAAAAGCGTGCGTGCACACACACACAAAATAAAGCAGAAATTGTCCTTGTCTTCCCCCAAAATAAAACAGAAATTTTCCCTCATTGCCCAGCCCAACCCCTTCAGCCCAACCCCTGCTGCCTGTCTCTTTTCCCCTCATAGTACAGAGGCAAGAAACATTTCCAAACCGCCCGTGAAAGACCCCCGGAAAGGTGTTGCTGAGGGAAAAGGCAGTTTTGCCTCAGCAATGGAGGCAGCAGATCCTCCTAGCCAGCAGGGGGCACCAAACAGCAGCCGGCCTAGCAGCAGCCTCGAAGCAGATCCATAAGTGCTGGTTAGTTTGTTCTATTTCTGCTTTATATCATGTGTTAGTTGTTGTTATTTGTTTCAGATGTTAGGGACCATCATTTCAACACCAAATTCTGGTGAAAATGATTTTTTGTGGATATTTTTGGGGGTGTGGAATGGATCATCCAACTTTGCATTGTTTCCAATGGGAAACCTCATTTCGCTTTAAGAGCATTTCGGACTGAGAACGTTCTTTCAGAACGGGTTAGTCTCGTCTTGTGAGGCACTACTGTATATTCAACATGAAAATAATAAATAGAGTCTAGCACCATATGCTATTCTCAGCTAAAAAAAAGTTTATAAAACTTGGTCCACGTTGGGAAAGTGAAATGTAGAAATGTCATGTAAGTAATGAACGTTAGGTTAAACAGTATTGGAATTAGCTATGTTGCAGGAAAAGTTGCATAAAGAACAATTTATACCAAAATATTTAAGTAGAAAAATCTATATTGGAAGTATCATATAAGAGAAATGTCACTTCTTTTAAGATAGCAGAAGGCTCAGAGATACTTACTTAAAGTTGGTAGAAGGTTGTTATTTTGGTCATAATGATACAAGTAGTTTATGAAAGAATAGGTATGTAGGCAGAAGATATAAAAATGTGGTAGTTGAGAAAGACTGTGAGCTGAGGAATTGATCAGGTGGCTTCCAATGAAAAATGATCACGTGGAGATATGTTGATAAAGATTCTCAGTCATCCAGGGAGAATTGTCTGGAAGTTGAGTCATGGCAACTGGACTTCTTGTTGGTTAGAAACATTTTGCTGCTTATCCAAGCAGCTTCTTCAGAATTCTTCATGTGGAGAATTAAATAAAAAGAGCGATATCAGTATAATGGACCCTGACCTGTCCCAAAGAAGAATGAGACCAGAGGAATCTCATCCTTCACAGATCCATCTGTGGAATATTTGGCTGTTGTAGTTTAATGAATAGCAATGATAGTATGGCATAGGGCCTGGATATCTGAGAGACTGCCTATCCCCAACTGTTTCTGCCTGCCTAATACATTCCAGCAAAGTAAGCATGCTCCAGTCCCTTCTGTTAAATGCTGTCTTTTTATGGGACTGGGGAAGCGTGCCTTCTATGTCATGATCCCCACTCTCGGGAATAGCATATCTCCCTCCAGAGATACAGACAGCACCCTCTTTCCTAGGGTTCTGGAAAGCACTTAACAGCTGGCTTTGGCCTTAGACCTGGGTTGATGTGTTTCTGCAGTCCCTCGTTTGCTTTACTTTGCTTTGTTTTGTTATGGCTTGATTGTTTTAGCCCACATTCCCTATGAGGTTCTGTGTCTTGAACTATTTTTATCATTCTGATCTATGTTTGTAAGCTGCCCACAGTCCATGGGAGTGAGAGGCTATAATAAATGTAAGTAAGTAAGTAAATAAATAATAAAGTCTGTTGGCTTCCCTGAGCAGGGAACTGAGGAGCCGACATGGTACCATTTCCAGAGAAGCAACTGGAGGGGATTAAAACCAGAATATATAAGTGGTTCAGGGCAGAGGTCTGTATATGTCATGATCAAGGCTGGAGTGGAACTACTGGCAGATAGCAAAGGAGGCTGTCCTGTCAGTGTGGTTGCTGCAGAAAATGGTTGATGTTTGGACATGTGATAAGGAAGAAGCAATACTGTGGATTGATAAGGAGTCAAAGGTATGTGGCAGGAGGAGCTGGGAAAAAGAAGTAAAACTTCTCGCTAGTGACTAGCAAAGCAGCAGATATTCTACTGGAAATTATATTATTTGACTTTTCACTGAATAGATATCTAAATTTTATCTTGGTAGTCAACTGTGAATGTAAAAAATACATTTATTGGCTTGTTTGTTGTTTAATTAATTAATTAGGATTAAAATGCTGTCCAACTCCCAAATGACACTGGGTAACTAATATAAATAAAGGGAAACAACATATGTGCTAGGATAAACACACATTATATGACAAAAAACTTACAAGAGATTGAATAATTAACAGCCATCCCTTCAGAGGCTCAACAAAACTTTGGTTGTGTAAGACCCATGCAAATCTCTGGGGGATGTTATTCCAGAGGGCAGGGAATATGACAGAGATGAATTGAATGGTAGAAGGGACCTGGAGGGTCATCTTACTTGATGGGCAAAAAACACTGGAGGTGGGTGGCCTTCAAAATAACTAGGTCTTATAGCAGTAAGGGCTTTGTAAGTGACAACTAGTATCCGAAATTATCTTTGGAAGCAACCAATGCAGCTCATGGAGCATAAATACAGGTTATCACTTCTAAAGTCCCATTTGGCCCAGGGTCAGGTTATTTGCAGGATTGCCTCTCTTTGAGGTTATTTGCCATCTCATTCCAGATCCCCTCCCTCAAATGTTATAACTTAATGGGACCTTGGAGGAATGACTTCTCTGTAGATATCCTGGCCCTTTGGAACATCTCTCACCTGAGATCTAGAAGGGAGGGTAGGCAAACCTTTTAATCTTCCAGGAGATTAAATACATATACGTTTCTCCCAAACATTGGGCGAAGATGGGGTTCAGCTAGGCAATTAGAATCAGTTGTAAATGGCATCTTGGTAGGAAGGGTATTGTGTTTTATACTGTTGTTTTTATTGGTTTTGCTAGGAGCCACTGATGATTACTGTATCAAATAGGCAGCCACCTAAGCTCTTTACATAAATAAATATTAAATGACACATACTGCAGTGGCCCACAACCCCCTCTACTACTTCATTTTGGACCATCTGAAAGGTCTTCAAGGCAAATCCATATAAAATGTTTTTCAACAGCCCAACTATGACATGACGAGGGCATCTGTAATTGCCTGAATGAAGAATGAGCACAGTTGGGCACATAAAATAAACCTGTGCAAAGGCCATTGTGATCACAGCTGCCACCTCTTCTTTGAGCAGGGGCTGTGAGTCCTAGGTCCACAAGTTGTATGCTAATCTCTAATGGGGATGTTCTATTCCATCCAAGATCAAAGGTGAAAATTTCCAGATCCAGAAAATATTCAGCTGGATACCACTGAGGAAAGATTAAATATCTGGAACCAAAGTTGTACATTTCCTACTCACTAATTTCCATCTGAATAAAGGCAGTTCTTGATAAAAGTTGATCCACTGCCACAACCTTAGATCCTAATGGCAAATAATGGACATGCATAGAGAACAGAGAAAACATATGCTTCTCAAGAGTTTCTTGAGCATATCAATGATGACTTAGAGCTGGAATAAGAACAGCCATTTACCCTCTTATCACCTCTCAGATCAACAAGAAAATTAAACAATCAGTATTGATTAAATCAATATGTTTATTTAATATGTGCAGTTAATAGCCAGTGCATTCTGGCCTATTTCTCAGTAGGATTTAAAATGTTTGCCATGAACAGTAAACTTTGAGTCTTTTGTTCTTGAATTAGTAATATGAATGGCCTGTTAAATTTCACGATAATAGGTATAGACATGGGCACCAGGTCCATGGAAGTGGCAGCTGAAGCTTCTGTTCCTGTTTCATCAATCCTTATCACAGCCTTATGAATGGCCTAAAAGACAGATGGAGAGGGAAGCATCATATCATTTTGATTATAGATAAATAGGATCTATTTTAGCCTACTACTCCCAGAATTCTAAAGCAATATTTAAAAAGATGAAATGTTTCAGAAAAATGGGAAGTGGCTTGCAAAGAATGGGTAAGATTTAAGGAAAACCTTTTCCCACGGTACT
>JANHZU010001679.1:0-44741 GCA_032468055.1 Acrochordus granulatus
GGTGGAATGCTTCTGAAATTGAACACCCTGTCAACTGGGAGGGCTGGAGACAAGAGATAACATACAATTGTTACAGAGATCAGAACACTTTCTTTTCATTCCAGCATTGTTTTGCAGAAATCATCTTTGGGGCAGTTGCGATTAGCCTCCTACATGGATGCTGCATTGCTGGCCACATAGCGCTCCTGAAGGGGGTGGCATGAAAGAAAGAAAAAAAGAGATAACTTATATTAATACCAGTTTTGTGAGCCAAAGGTCCTGGGTTCGGTTTGGAAAATCCTTGGGTAATCAGGGGGAAAAATAGTCTGGAATTCTGAAAATCAACTTCACCTGGGCTGACACTTTAGTTAACAATCTTGTATTTTCAACCTTCTTCAGTGCTGCTTTCATTCTTCTGTGACCTGTATTTGTTTATGGTACACCTGCTATTTTGATTTTGTTAAGCACAACTCAAAAGCTTACCTTTTCCAGCCTTCTGACAGCTGAATGAGTTGCCATCAGGCGCATTAGGAAATGCAAATAATTTGCTTCTGGATTTTATTGTCTACATTAAATAATTACTTCTGGAAAGAGGAAAAATTATGCCTGATAAGATTAGTGTTAATCTTTAGCATTTAATTCTTTGGACACCTCCAGCTATAGACCTGTAGGGTGTTATTTGTTCTTTTTTATTGGCCTTTATAAATTTTTGTCACCCATATATATAGAGAAAGAGAGAAATACCCAACATAGTTTCCAAAAAAAAAGGACCAGTTCTTTTGTCATTTATTTAAAGGAACAGTATTGATTTACGGTTTAATGTTAAAACAGATGCCAGCCAGATGTCTTCAGTGCAGGAAACTGCGAAATTACAGAATGCAGAAATTATATATGATCTAATTATATGTGACTTAAGGATTCTGGAGAGATATGCATTACTGAAAAAAAAATAACCCTTTATTGTGCTGCCAGATATTCTGTAGATGCTGCCAAGATTTTTTTAATGGAATTTATTTCTAAAGTTGGAAAAAGATTTGCTTTTAAGTTGAACTTCAAAGCATTCATTGCCCCTTGTTCGGGATTTCCCATTTTATTACCAATGGGGCTATTGTTGCAATGTTTGTTTCCATGTATATTGTTACATTGTAATAATACTTTCCTTTCCGCACTTTAAGGTAGTATATTTGGTGGAGGAGGGACACAGCTGCGCATTCCCAATCCAGCTATATTTGAAGCCAAGATAAATATTAGGGTATTTCTCCGCATGTCCTGATTTGTCCTGATTTTTCCCTCTGCATGACACTGTCAAATCTGCCCCATCCTTGGGGAATTATTCAATGGACTGACAAGGAAGCCGGATTTCCACCCTGGAGGAGGATCAGCACTGCATATTCTTACCCATTTCCTCCATTTAAAAATGTGTATTCTGGCTGGGATTCCCAAGGCCGATAAACAGACTTCCCAAAAGTTATAAAACAACCGAATTTGTTTCGGTTGAATCAGCAGGGATACTCCGCTGCCAAAGCCAAAGAGAGCCGTAATGGACAACAGGAATAACAAAAATAACTTAAATTCCAAAGTAATTTGAAGCCTTTTAATGGCTTTAGTTCACACACCACATACATTGGGTTGAGCAGTAATATTTCACTTGGGGCTAGTGTTTTGCCCCTCTGGCTTTTGCAGCAAAACCAGGATGCAGCAACTGGGGCAAAGCATAACATAAGAATTGGAGGCACTCCAAGGTTTTCTCAGAGTTGAAGGACTCACTGCAGAAAATTCCTCAGCCGCTTCTGACAACCTAAAACTGTTTTTAAGGATGAGAAGGGAAGGCGGCTTTGCTCTGTCCCAGGTTGCGGGCTCCCGAAAGTTTCTGAGAATACTCAGGGTCTGCGGAGTCCCTTGGTCTTTCTTGCCTTCCCATGAGTGTCCCTTATGTAGGGAGGATAGTGACCATCTGGGCGTGTTCAGTGCACGAAATGTTCAATTTTACTTTCCAAATTCAGTTGCTCCTGAAATGAGATAAAAAGCTGTGGACTGCTTCCCACTTATTTTTCCTGGAGAATGGCATTTCCATTGGCAGGAAAGCTGCAGTCCTCCAGATGCTGGCAAAGTCTACCTTTCCCTTATGACAGAAGGCTAGATCTTCCTTCCACCCAGCATAGGCAATATAAAAGATAATGTGTGCATTCAGTCTGGACTCGCCTACGGATTAATTCTCTCTCAAAGTCTAAGGTTAGAAACTTCGCTGGCCCTGATTAAGCCTTAAGTATGTCACCGACTTATTCTTGTGTTTGGTGGTTTCCTGAACTGCTCACATTTTAAGTGGGTTTTTTTTCACCTTTAAGTTTTCTTTTAGCTAACATTTCTGTTTTATATCTATTCCCCTAGGGTGCACTTTCTTTTTAGGTTGTTGTCACTTCTGTCCCTTATTTTAACCCTTTTAGTTTCATCTTGAGGCCTTCTGTTCTAGTTGCTTTGTGCTGGCTAATGACCCCAATGAAGACTGATTTGATTTAATTTCTTATCTAGCCAGGAGCTGCTTTCAGTGCATGCACTGGGGGTTTCCTGCTTGTTTCTTCTGACTATTTAGCATTTGTTTGGTCTGCCCCTCCTTTACCAAGTTATCTTCATCTTTTACCTCCTCTATCTACACACACATATAACAGCCCCCCCCAATCCTTGCTGCTTTCTTCCACGTATCATCACTTCCAAAGCTTTCTACTTCTTAGCCTCTTCAATCATCCAGTTTTGCGGAGAATGTGTTGCTTCCAATTTCTACTTGTTGATGCTTTCGACAAAATTGAGATCCTTTCCCCGTCACAAGGAGCTGAACTGAAGTGTTGCAAAACTTTCACCCAGACACTCCACATTTGGCCTGCCCATGAACGGATTCCAGTTTCTTGGCTGCCATTCAAAACCAAAACAAATCAATTTTTTGGAAGCAGCAATTCCCAGATGCAAAGGGACAGCTGAATCTTCTCTTCCTACTCCACCTCTCCCTTTTTAGTCCGATGGGCCTTTTCCATTCTTTGCTGCCAAGTCCATTAGAGGCCCTTCTGCTTTGTTAAGAGGCAACAGATGGATGTTTCCTGAAACTGTGTCTTGCAAAGCACAGTTCGTCTCCGCCAGCTTCCCACTCCTGGAAAGATAAAAAGGAAACCTACAGAACTTGGGAAAGGTTGAAGCAGCTTTGCAAGGACAGGAGACTGGAGGAATAAAGATAGAGAGCCCTGGGTAGATAAAAGAACAAGCATTTCCCCTCATGTGACTTTATTTATCCCAGGATTTCATAATTCCCTCTAGTCATGTAGCGCGATGCATGTAGTAGTTTTGTTGCCTTGAACATGGTTTCATTTTGTGACTAGGAAAAAGAAAAACAAGGCTGTGTTTTGGTAATGTTCGTCCTCCGAGTGCAGGAAGAAGCAAAAATAGGGGAAGCCCAGTTAGATCAAACAAGAATCCAGCGTGAAGATAATGCAATCACATTTGGCATCTCGGGAGTTTTACTCACACCAAGGAAATTCAAAGTAACACTTTATAGATTTGGTAAAACGGCTGGTGTAGCTTTGAGGTTTGCTGTTGGGCTCTACTCCTGGTTGGGAAATCACTCGTAGGTGCCTTGGCCTGCCCACAGGACTGTTGTGAGGTGTGCAGCTGTGAAAGACTCTGTACGTTCCTCTAGTAATGGGGTTTTGTGGCTGGGTTGTCATAGAAGTCAAGCAGAGCTGGCTTTGGAGATTAGCCCATTCTTTCAGAAACCATAAGGACTAGCGCCTTGGTGGCAAAATTGCAGAAGGGTCTGAATCCTGCTCAGAAGCTAGAAATCAGTCAGATCCATGTCTGTGTCTGGATCTTGCAAACTCGGTAGCATCTTGAGTCACCTCTTTAAAGCAAACATTATTTTGAAACGCGACCAACTTCCATTTGTGGCAAGCTAAAAACCTCCGTTGCAGGAAATGGTGAGACACTGAAGGCTCCAAGCTGGCTGCTTCTGATATTCTGTTGCAATATTCTAGATCATCAAGCATTTTGGGGGTGAATTCCTGCAACCCCTTTTGTTATTTATCGACTCGTCAAGATGCTTTTGACTTTCCCTTTCTGTCCCTGTCGCATTTTTAAAAACCACTTCAACTTGGTGAACTTTGAGGGGAGCGTCTAAAAAAAGTTAAGATGGTCGTGGGAAGTTTTTTGCTCTGCTCCTCAACTATTCCGAAGTGGGGTGACCCAAAAATCGTTCATCCAGTTTCCTTGCTAATCACGCTGTTATCGTCACGGCCCATTCCGCGATAAGTACTGTAGCTCGTTATTCAGAAAGGTAAATTAAAAGAAAGCGCATTGGGAGATCATGTGTTCCATGTGTTTGCTTTGTGGGGATGAATGCAGAATTAAGCCACAGGTGTTGCACTGCTTCTCGCTTATTGACAAGTTCATATATAGTTCACAAGAACCAGCAACAGTCAGACAGCAGCCAGATAAGGAGACAAAAAGCACGTATGCCAAACACAGGCAGGAGTACATCCTCTTAACACCAGACAACAATCCAGCGGAAAACAGTGCCCTAATCAAAGAACTACCAAGGAGACAACCACGCCAACACTGGCAGGGCAAGCGACCGTATATATAAACCCCACACTCACTCACTCGGATGATGTTACCTAGCCGGGTAATAAAATGTCTGCAAGCAAATAACCAAGCTCAGAGAGCATCAAAGACTCCACCGTTGAACACCGTCCCCTGGGTCTGGCCATAATTTTTGTCTGCAGGAAATTAGCGTAGAAATCTGCTTCCCCTTAGGGAAATTTAGGGAATTTCTCTTGAAAATAAAAATGACCAGTCTGGAAGCACTTCCTGAAAATGTGAAGTTTATTCTTCTCTTTTTCTGGGAAGTTTGACTGGGTTACGTTTCCTTTTGCCTGAATCATTCAGAATGGACTCTTTTCTTGGCTTGTGGATCTACAATAAGAATAGCCGTTAAAAAAAAATACTGTGTTCGTTTCTCAGAGCCAAGATGTTCTGATGTTGAAATGCTGGAAGTTTATATCAGAGCTTGATTCTGAAATTATGTTCTTGGGGGACTTAAGAAACGGTTTGGCATAAAATGCCTTTTGAATGCTTTGCAATAGACCTGCTTTTTTCCTGAGACCCAACAGTTCCTTTCAGACGATATTTAACTGCTGTTCCATCTGTTGGTTCATGCGTAGCCTTGCACATAGTCAGCCATGCTTTTATCTGCGGATAGCCAGAGCAATCATGGTTATCGTGACGCAGATTTTAAAAAGTGGAGCTTCAGTCACATTGCTGTGGCCACCATCTTGACTTTTTTGCCCCCAGTGACTCCTACCCTGCCTTTCGGGAAGATGCCAGGGTGGCTTAGAATCTGATTTTTATTGTGCTTTTATCTGCAGGAGGGTGAGAGGGGTTTTTTTAATGGATGTAAACCAGCAGGAAATTTGGATGCTGGCAGTAAACGCGTGAGAAAGAGGCATAACGATCAAGAAATAAAGCAGATTGATTTCATCACGTGCTCAGAACAGCTTCCCAACAGTGAGAGAATAACTCTGCAGCTATCATTAATTCTGCCACTCTTTTACTGATTCTTCTGCAGTTGGCCAATGCTTTAAGGATCTGGTAGGTTCCCCTTTACGCTCAGAGCCGTAAACTGGGGGAGCTTCTAATTGGGTTGAAAACTCTACAGTATCGAGCCTAATCCTGAATATACCAGGAAATCGGTTTGATTGGATTTGGTGGCATTTACTTCCTGTTCCTTACTGCAGCGAATCGAACATTTGTTTTCAGAAATCAGCTTGTTGATCAGTCAAGGAATTGGTGTAAAACAGAGCAGGCACATCCGTGCGTTAGTTCGGTGACAGTCTTGAGTGACAGGACGTAGTTCCCTGGAAATGTACCCCACCATAGAGGAAAGAGCTCTTAGCAGGGTTTTTAGCGCAGAGGACACTTGCAAGCAGTTGAAACCTTTAATTTGCACTCTGCGAGAAAGTTCTGAAGACCCACCGAACACAGCAGGCAAGTCACATACTTAATAGCCAAATATAAAACTGAGAAGAGACATGAGAACTGGGAATGGTGTACTTGGCGGAGGGGCTGGGTTAGGTTTGAACCCGGCCTCTGGCTGACACCAGGGGTTAGCAGTTATCACTCCTTCTGGTCTGTGAGGTTGTTATGGGGGAAAATGGACCAGGGAGGGTTTTTTGGTCCCTGCACAGAAATGTAACGAAGATAAAGAAATAAAATGAAAGAATGTCAGTTTAATCTTAGGGTCCTTTGCAAAGCCCTGCCTTGAGAAGAACTGGTGTCCTTTAAGTGGCTGATTTATTTCCCAACTTTAGTACTAAGTATCCTTTAGGGGTCTCAGCGGAAATTCTCATTTTCCCCAACCCTATGAGTAAAATGCTTCTTCGTTCCATTAGCTGATGGCTCCGCTAATTAAAAAAAGAAAACCCTGCAGAAAAACAGAGGAAACCAACTCTTCCAAAACTCTGAAATTTAGTCTTAGCCAACCCCGAGGATCCTTGTGGACCACTTTTGCTCTAATAGGACTGCCTAATCAAGGCAGTCATATTATTAATAATATCACCATTAGAAATTCCCAGATCTTCACTAAGACATTCCCGAAACAACAAATTCACTTAGTTTAGTCTGTTGCTGTAGCGTGTTGATAAGTCACACATTATACTAAGCCATAAACCCTTATTTGGTTGGCTCTGCACACCAAACAACGCCCCCCCCACACACACACGTTAGGGTTAATATAGTGTGTCCTCAGGTCACAAATTTGGGTTGATTCATGGAATGAACTGCAGTTGGTTGGGTGGAGTAGAAAGTCCTCATTTGTAAGCCCAGTGACTCAATTCACACAAGTTCAGTCACAACTTAGTGCAATGTGTAAGTTTCACTATTCAATAGTTCCTCGTTGATGCGGAGCCCTGTAAATACTGTTGGAACCGCGAGAGAAGTGATGAGTGAAAACTAAACTATAAGCTCTTAAGCTCAAATATTGTTTCAAGAAATAGCTATTTTGGCTCAAGAACATCAGCAATTCTTGTCACTTCATTTCCTACTTTTTTATTTTTGCATTATTCTGTTTAGCTACTTCAGTTTTGGTTGCTATGAATAATCTAAGTGGCTAACTTCCTGCTTTTTATTTCCCTAATGAACCCTAATCATTAGTTTGTGCCATATATTTTCCCCCACTATGACTCTAACTGTTTTGATTAAAGGTAAGCCCTTTTGGATCCACCCTGGGCTTAGTTCCAGGTTTAAGCAATTAGGAGTAGGTCAAAACTCAATCACATGTTGGCTTCATGTGTTGTAGAAAGTCACCTTGGCTTGGCTTTGGCTGAGTGTGGTGCGTACATCCATGATTGTACCTCACAAGCCACCATTTACCAAACACTAAGCCATCATCTTTTTATCTCCCTCAGATAAATTACTGATTGTGGGTATCTTTTCAAGCTAGATCTTACAGTTGAAGAGCAAGTGCACACAGAATAGTTGTACCCAAAGAAGGGCAACTTAGAGTTGGTAGGCCTGAACCCAAAATAATACCATCCACTTGGGTGGGGACGGTAACCCTGTTGGTTCAGTAAATGGGAGAATCACGGGACTCAGGTGGTCAACTCAAGCCAGCGGACCTTCAAAATTGCAGTTTCCCCCAGCAACATCAACAGGTAAACAGTGGGACAGTTGCTTCAAAAGGGGATAGACTCTTGACAATTAGGAGTTATCTTCCAGAGCATGCCCACGTTGAGCTTTCTGCACTGACAAACTTGGGCTATGCGGATTTTGGGGCGTAACATTTATGTTTCTAAGCCTTGCAGTGAGACTAAAAGAAACAAGGAAATTATCTAGACAGCATTTTCCCTCTTCCTATATTAGAAACCCAGTTGTGACAATTGAAACTCCTGGAGCATGTGGTGCATCTTATCTTAGACCTATTTTCTTATCTTCTCGGGAAACATTTGTTTTACTGGGTGTGAAACAAAAGAATCCATTTTGGTGGGGGAAAATCCAATCTAGTTGCTGGATTTACCATTACCTGGCTGTGCAAAGCATCTCCATCAAATTTCTGGAGCTCCTTTGATTTCTCTCCTAGGAGCAAAACAAACTTCATAATTATAAAGCTCAGGAAGGAGCCAAAATCAAGAGTTTCAGTCTCTGAGTCTTGGGGTGAGTAAGCCTTCTTCCGCAGTAGTCATGTCGTATCATACTTCGCTGTGTTAACCAGACGCCAGGCTGCAGATGCTTGTGGGACAAAGATGATATTGGTTGCTAGACCAATGCAGCTGTCCATAAATAGTAGAAGGAGAAATTAAAAAAAAAATCTTTAAAGGTAAAGTCACTTTTAAATTCAATTTAATTCCTGGAGACTCTAAGACAGGATGCAATATTCTTAGCACCAAGTGGTTTCCTACCGTCTTCCAAGGTGATTTTTTTTTGCAATTCTCCTTCTCCCCCCACCAGCCTTGGGGTGAAAAGCTTTCTCTTATCTTAGTACTAGTCACGTCTGAACAGTCTGAACATGTCACTGCCCCCAGATATCTTTGTCCATCTGTCTCAACACTGGGATATTTATGCCCTCTGGTGACATGGTCAAGACAACCCTGCTTCCAGGTTTTTTCTAGAGCAGCCTGCGAAAGGCACGGACCCCAAGACCCAGAGAGGATTTTTTTTTCTGACACGCATTAAGTGTTGCCTACAAGACGTGGGACTCAATGCTGGTAGAAAACTGCTTTCATATGTGCGTGTAGAAACACAACTGCCAAGGGCTGATTAATTCCAAGAGTGCATTGAATCACACCAGGCTTTAGATTTATGCTTGCCTGATCATTGGGGTGACAAACATAGGTTGCTTCAGGTTTCATTTGATAGAGTCAAAGTCCACTTTGCATAGCCGTTCAAGTTAGTTTCAACTCGCTTAAGACTTACTGCAGAGAGAGGCCTTTGTCTGGATAGTTTCATTCATGCTAATGTTGGCTGGGGGGAGGTTTAAAAAATCAAGACATGCGCTGCAGCCACAGGATGGAAAGCTTCAGGTCTCTCTTCATAGGCATCGCATATGCTACACGTGTGAAAAGAAACAGCGAGGTCTTAATCTCGCTGCCAGATGATGAGTCACTCAGTGAGGATGTCCCTGAGTGATGCATGTACGTGGCATGCCTTTTAGTCTGGGACAATGTTTTCCACCTTAACAACTTTAAGACGCATGGACTTGACCTTCAGAAGTCCTAAGCGGACCTCAGCTTACGAAGACTTGAAGACTTCAACTTAGAGTTGCCAAGGTTGAGCTAGGTTGGGCTAGGAGCACCTTGTATTGAGATTTTACACCTGATGGTAGTATTTTCTGGCACTGATTGATGCTTTTGTTCTATGTCTGGGCTGCGCTTAGTTATTGGCCCACGGTGAACACATTCACAGATAACCCTACAGCTTGAAATGGAGAACAGAACTAAATAATGGTAAGAGATGACTCAACACAGAAGATGAAAAAATAGAAAATAAAACCACAGGAAGGGCAACATCTGTTTAGGATCTATTAGATACTTTTCAGCAGGTCCTTATACAATCAAGTGAAAAGGCGCCAGATGTTAGAAAATATTATATGCCCTCCATTGTGGTGTCTTGGAGAAACCTACCGGTCTTATGACGTTTTCAGGACTTGGCCTTTCAAAGAGGAACGAGGGGTGGCTCCCAGTTTTTCACTCACCAAATTCTGGTGGCCGTATGAAAATCTGAGAAACTTGACTTCCGTCTCTCTGTTGTTCTACATCACCAAAAGGACCGTATTAAATTGGCTATTTTTACACTGATTTGTTTCCAGCACATTCTTTTAAAGAGGCTGGTTGCTGTTGTACATGAAATAACTGCTGGCAACCTGAGTATATTTTAAATACCACACACCTTTGAGCTTAACTTCTTGCACGCAGCTGATGGTTGACATGTGGCCTCGTGGTGAGAAATTCCCCCAAAATAGACGCCTTTAAGGATGGTTTAAGTTTTACTTACGCAGAGCAGGAAGCCTGACTGCGCTGCTCTGTTGGGTTTGCTGTAAAAATTAGGATTGTGGCTTTAAAGTACATCCAGGTTTACTCTACAACTGTTTAACTCGTAGCTCCTCCTTCTTGGAATGGGGTTTATTTAAACTGAATGCCTTCCAAGCTGGAATGATCTGATTTTTGTCATCTTCCTGGGAAAGCCTTCTTGCTTTCATTTTTCCGTTGCTCTTGACGGCTTCGGCAAGTCCGTTTCAGGTCATCCCGTTTTATTTCTCCGCTTCCCTTATGAACGATACCCAGCTTCCTTGCAAGACATGGAATTCGCTTTAGATCCAGATGTGGTCCTGAAAGCGTGGCCAAAGGTGGTAAGTTGGTCTGGGGTGACTTGCGCCGGATCTGGCTTGGAGCGAGGATCCGTCTCTCGTTTGCCCTTCGAGGAAATTTCCAGGCCAGGGAATGCAAGAAGTAGCTAAACCAGGATGCCTGCTTTAAACAAGTATTCCCCCCCTTCTTGGGCCAAGGGGAGCTTTTTAAAGGAATTAAAAATGGATTACTTGCTTTAAAAATGTGTTTTCTCTTAATTAGGCACTAATTGATACACTGGTCTTAGTTAAGCAGTCGTCAGATCTGATTTCCTCCTCTTTTGCATCTGTTCAACTGATTTCCTTCGCGATACGTCCGATGTGTTTCACATTAGTTTGGAATAAACCACTTTCTTGCTTTAGACTGGCTGCACTATAGTGCAGGCTATGGCTGTACCAGTAATGTAAGTCTTCAGTACTATGCAAATATGTTGTCTGTAGATTAACAGATTTTTCCCTTGAGGGCAAAGTGTAGCGCGTTCCTCTTAGCGTGAAAAATACATTTTGTTTTTGTTTTCCCAAATGTTACCTTTAGGAATTAACGCTTTAATTCCTAAGTTTCTGATTTCTAAGTTTCAAAACCTAATTCCTGAGGTTTTGCTCTGGCTCAGAGTGAAAATAAGCCAGCTCTGCCTCTAGGCGCACGCAAAGCACAGGAGAAAGTCGTGTGTCCGCAGGATTGTCTCTTTTAAATCGGAAGAGATTTCCGATTCCGATCCTTCAGAGGGATGTTCTTCAGGCAAGGGGTCCTCCTTCCTTGCTAAATCGTAGCTTATTTTTTTCCCTCCACCCCTCAAGCAGCTTAGTTGGAGATCACTTGGAGTGGCCCTCAACTCGTTCGGGCTGCCTTATTTTAAATTGGGGCTTTTGTTTGGTACAGTTGAATGCAGAGGCATTTTGAAAATCCACGTTCCTCTCTGACTCCCAATGACGGAGATGGCTAAACTCTGCAAAGGCAAATACCCATCAGCCGACACCCAGGTAAGCAAGGCGTGACGCCAAACAGTGAAGCAGAAAACACCCCAGTTAAGGAACTGAAGGGGAGGAAAGCTTGCTCACCCCGGTGTTGTAGGGCAGGCTCCCGTGGATAAACAGGGAGCAAACCCCACCCTCGCTAGCACTGACGTTGTTACCTAGTCGGGTGACGAAGCATTGCAAGCAAACCACTGAGCTCGGGGAGCGTCAAGGACTCCACAGACAACTACTTCCACGACATTTATTCCTCTGACTTGTTTCTACCGGTTTAAATCCAGCGTTTGAAACCTTTCAGCCGGAAAATATGGAAACTCGGCAGAGCAATCGACGGGGAATCAAAGAACGGTCTTGCCCTGATTTTAAAAAGACAAAAAGTGCGAAAGCAAAAGACGGAAAGCGCAAAAGCGAAGAAAGGACATGACTGAATTCTGGGCACCCTTTTGGGGCTGGAAATGCCTTTTCTTTCGCCGGGCGGGGCGTGGATCGACCTGCGCATCGGCCACAGCCCTCGGTCAAGGCGGCTGTTGAAAGCGTCCCCGGCCAGCACGTGGAAAGCCGGGGTCCCCATCGGCTCAGCGCTGCCCGTGCGGCTCGCTTTGAAAACAAGAGGCGACAGCGAAACGGAGGTGCCCTTTCCGGCCGCCGTGTCTGGGTGCTCCTCCTCGTTCCGGATGCCGGGGTTCCGAAGCCAACTGCCGGTCCCGGGCTGGGCGGTTGCCATGGGAACTCCTCCCGAGAAATAGCACCTCTGCTTCGGCGCTGCTGCTGGACCAGACCGGCCTGGCGAGCTTCGGGCATCGGGACCGGGGCCTCCGCCGCGCCCACTGCAGGACCGCAGCATGGACCCCAAGGTAGCAGACCCGGTGGGTCAGGGTCTCTTAGCAAGCGTGGCTTCCGCTCTGCGTTGTAAGCCGCCCTGCCCACGTGTGGACTGCAGGGGCGGACGACAGGACGGCGGCCTCGAAGCCCACGAGATGGGCAAGGCGAGCTCGTGAGTCGGGACGCGAGGAGGGGTGGCTCGCTGGGAGCGGGGAGGTGGCTGGTCACGATGCGAGGCGGGCTGTCTCGTGCCCGGTTTTGTGTCTGTGGCTCGTGGTCGTGCAATTGATGGGAGCGGGGGGTCCAAAAGTTTGGGGACATTTCTCTCTCTGTGACAGGGAAAAAGGAAGGAACCCTCTTCCCGTTCTTCACAGTCGCACCGCGTTAGCCTTCACCTCCACGATCTAGCCGTCATTCTGACAAAAGTCCCAGGGCGTAAGTCGGGGACGGGAATTACTTGCGTCTTGCTAAGCCAGCGTTGGCTTCGTTTGGTTTTTTCACAATTTGACCGTTTGAAATTGGCTGGACCCACGCTTCCCACGAAGCCTTACGTTGTGGCTTCAGCGAGCTGCGCTGAAATAGAGCCGTCTGGGTTTCGGCTCAGCGAGTTGTGTAAACCCAACCTGTGTCACGCGTGGCCCACGGCGCCAGGCTTCGCATCGGGCAAATGAGGCTTGAGGGAGGCCACGTCGGAATCCAAGTTCTCAGTTCAAGCAGATGCTGGGCCCCATTTTAATGGTGTTTGGGCATTCGGCACCCTGCTGGAAAAAAAGTTGGGATGAGTCAGTGAGAAGTTTCCATTCTACAGACACACAAGCGGACAAATTTGAGGTCCAAAAGCGTGTGTCACGCAGAGGTCTTGCAAGGGTCATCCAAGATTTTAATCTTCGTGCAGTTAGGGAAAAGTCGCCGCGGGAGGAACAAGGATGTCGCAAGCGTGAGGCCGTCTGGCTGCGCCGAAGGTCTCGTGTTGAACCGCGTCCTGCAATTCCATCTTGCAAAGCTCGCGATGCCCCTGAGACCCTCTGGCCTGGGGACGTTCCTCTCGCCTTCCCGGCACCAGCGCGTCCCCCCCAAGCCCCAAAGAGGAAGAACAGAGCAAGCAGCTTTTTCCGTGCCGCAGAGGCGTCTGAGGGCGTGTGCTTAAGTCACGAACATATTCTGGGGCTTTGGCCAGTCTGAAACCGGAAACAGTGCCTTAAAGAAAAAGTGAAAGAGAAAAGTTCCTGCCTGTTTATCGGCGTCCTTTTCCGTTTTCCACGATGGAAAGCCGAGCTTGATAAGACGGCCGGTGGAAGCGGCAACGAGTTAAGGTCCGTCGTTCTGTCTCCTTCCTGCCTTCCCTCCGGGCACTTTTTAAAATGAAAAGCGACCACGTGGAAACTTTTTTGCACCCAGGAAAGCCCGCATCTCTGAAATGAAATTGAGCTCTGGGCCGTTCCGAGGTGCATAGGACGAGTTCCTTCCCGGCGATGTGCAGTGGTAAGCCATGTGGCAAAGGAAAATAGGGTTCTTCAGGGAAACCCAACCCGTTGGTGTGAAAATGGATTCTTCTCCGAGGAGTCTCCGCAGAACCTCCCAGAGTCCCCCCCAGAACCGTAACGAACTTCCGCTGAGCGCTCCCGCGTGTGCCAGCCTGCTCAGTTGAGATGCTTCTGATGTACAGCGGACGCATCAGGGGCTGGAGTCCTTCCTTGTGGGCGCCAGAGTTGGAGCTCCGTGGGATTCAGGCAGGCTTCAGCCGGATGGCCAGTTGACCTAGAAGAGTCCAGTAATCGTGCACTCCTTCCTCGGGGGCCGGCTGGAGTGGCACCGCAGGTCCCCCGAATTTGATGTTCTCCAGGTCCGTTGAAGCTGAGCACTTAAAACACGGGTGGCGTATCAGATAAACCGTCGTCTTCTCGCTCCTGGCCGGCATTCCTGTTCATGCTGGGAGTCGTCACTAAGCCCGTTGTGCCTTCTCGACGAGCGTGACTGCCGGCCACCCGCCGATGTCGCTCCCTTGTTATACGGTGACCTGTTGCCACTGCTGCGGACCATTCTTTCCGCTCTCCAGCCAGCATCGAAAGAGGAGGACGGCAACTGAACCACCACAGCCCCAAAGGCCACTGACTGTTCTCCAGGCGTGCATCACGCGATACGTAGGGACTGGGGAGATCGACTGCACTGCCTCTTTAATTGTGCTGCAAAGCTCTGCGGGAACGTTTTCCTCTTTCCAAAACATCTCCCGGGCTGATGCTTTGCTTGGTGTTGTTCGTTGCTGCCCTGTGGATTTTCACTGAATGGAAAGGCAGGGTACGCATTTCCTTTTTTTAAAAAAATCGGGGGGTAAGAATTCAAAACGGGAGAGAAATAAAAACTCTTGGCACACGGTTTTCTGCTCTTCGGGAAAACTGTAATTACTACCTGTTGCACAAATGTCACAGTGGGCAAACTGCAAAATTGTTGCATAATAAGAAAGACTGAAACCATCCAGGGCCTGGAACTTCTAGATGCTGGTTTAAAAAATAACAATAATCCAGAATTATCGCTGTCCGTCGGGGCATCTGTGGGATATCTCAAGGTGGGAGAGTCTGGTTTTGTTCGTCTGTAGTAATAGTTGGAGCTTATCCTGGAAATGGATGCGAACAGCATGCTCACAGCTGCCGGTTGGGAATCCTGCCAGGGGTTGACATGGTTGTCCGTTCTTAGTTTACATCCTAGCTCTGAAATCCGGGATTTGTAGTCTCGACACAGTGTGGAAGCATGAGTGGGAGAAAGCTGGCTGCAGCCATTGGCAAGGAGCCTTTATGCGTACATCTGCATTTGCAGAAGAGCAGTTTCCAAGAGCATTAATGCGCGCGCGCATCGTTGATAACTCCACTGTTTTTCTCTTCTGGTTTTGCAGTTTGCTGGAGAAGAAAAGCGAGTTGGGACTCGGACTATATTGGTTGGCCACCGCCTGGTTCCTCACATTGAAGCCCAAGTGCCCCAGAAGTTCTGCTCCAATCAGATTGTCTCCTCCAAGGTATGGGTTGACGGAGCTGCGTTTTATTTGGTTGGATCCCTCTGCACCATGGCCAGCTCGAGGGTGATCCCGTGCAGTTCTATCTAGATCAGATTGGCCCTTTGGGGGGTATTAAGATGTACCCCATATTGCTTCTGTCTTGCAGTATACAGTCTTGAATTTTGTCCCCAAGAATCTCTTTGAACAATTCCGAAGAATTGCCAATTTTTACTTCCTTGTCATCTTCCTTGTCCAGGTAAGACTCATTTAAAGGAAGGAGCTTCAACAGATGCGATGTGGTGAGGGTTGCTTTAAAAAAAAATCAATTCCACAGGGATTGAACAGATGTTGATAATTATAAATACAGTAGGTATTTTTCCAAACAGGAGCTGTTGCAATTGTTCACCCTATTAAAGGCTCTGTTTTGACTTAAAATGTTCTTTCACCATCCAGATGTGCTTAGCTTAAAGCAGAAGAATGGTCCATATGTGCTGGTTGGGAAATAGCTTGTGCAACCACGTGCAGTGTGTTTGCTTCCATCCTAATTCATTCTGCAGTGCTTTTGGGTTTTTTTCCTGCAGAAATTGTTTCCTCATCTCTTCGCAGTAACTAAAAGAAAAAGGTGTGTCTTCTCACCTTCCTGCTCCTAACTAGCACTAGAGCAGCAAATGAAAACAAATAATATTAAGTAAGAAAAAGGAAAAATCACCGTTTCCATTCAGATGATCCGTCCTGGGTTCTGGCTGCAGATTCTGAAAATATGGGTTTGCTTTGCTGCACCCCAAAGGAATAGAGTACAGTTATCTCTTAACATGTTGCAGGCTGGCTCGCCGTGGTATCAACTGGCACTCCTCCAATGCCTGGGGACTTTGGACTGGGTGAAAGGAACCTGTGCATAACTTAAAATAAAATAACTTAAAATAAAATTGCCACTGGCCGTGTGTGTGGGTTTTTCGTGTCCTCAGTTCCAGGTGATTTAGCCTGGAATTAATTACGCAGCTGTAGAAAGCATGCCAGAAAAGACAAGTTGCCGCGTTTGGACATCTGCACAATCCTGCACTAAATGGTTTGACTTTGATCAATCCTCTGGAGTGATTACATTGGGACAGACCAGCTTCTTAGAGCAAATCATTACGAAGTTGGGCCAAAGAGCGTCTTTTTATGCCAGATGTTTCCAAAAATGCCTTCAAGCCGCCGATTCGTCAGCAGGATCACGGTAGAAGACCATCGCAAACTCTTGATGGTCTTCCTCGAGCAAATGAGAATACGTTAACTGGTGTAGGCGAGATCTTTTGGCTGTCAATCCCCTCCGCCGTTCTTTGAGAAATGCTGCTATAAATTGGCTCCCAAGAATCTTATAAATTGGCTATAAATTGGCTCCCAAGAATCTTGGGAAAGCCATTTCCTTTAAAATTGTCAATCTTGTACATCTCTGTTTAGGTGATTGTGGACACACCAACCAGTCCGGTGACAAGTGGACTTCCTCTCTTCTTTGTGATTACAATTACAGCCATCAAACAGGTACGCCTTGCTCTTCAGCCCAGCAAACAAACTGAAGAGGATTGTTTCTGTCCTCTTCTTCTGAACCCACCTTCTCCGGTGTTCTAGGCTTGCCTCGCTACACCTCTGGACTCGTAGCTAGGCAGAGAGGGAAGGCTGTTTTAAAACAAAAGCAGAGTCTGTTTCTCCTATTCCTTTCATTCTTTGATTGGATTTTCCCAGTTTTCTGGTCTCTTTAATTCCTCCTCTTGTTTCTTCAGGGATATGAGGACTGGCTACGGCACAAAGCAGACAAGGAAGTCAACAAAAGTGCAGTCTTTGTGATTGAAAATGGAGAAAGTGTGGAGAAGAATTGTGAAAACATCAAGGTAACAGGAGGGGAGATGTTTCTCCTCGGATCTGAAGAATAATAATAAGTGTTTTAAGATTATGGACTTCAATTCCCGGAATTCTCCAGCCAGCCATTCTGGGAGTTGAAGTCCACACGTCTTCAAGTTGCCATGGTTGAGAAACAGTGAGATGGTTGGTTGGTTGGATGGATGGACTGATGGACCAATGGACTGATGTTTGAGGATTGCCAAGATACGATAGACAGACAGACAGTTTGTTTTTACGAAAATTGCAACTCCCTGTTTTGATTTTGAGGTTGGCGACATAGTGGAAGTGTCATCAGAGGACACCTTCCCTTGTGATCTGATTTTACTGGCCTCGAGTAACAAGGAAGGGACCTGCTACGTCACTACTGCCAGTCTAGATGGAGAATCAAATTACAAGGTAAGAGGACAAGTCAGCGTATCTCTGCGGTTCTCTTGGCAAGGTTTTTGGATGTGGTTAGCCTTTGCCGCCGCCTTCTTAGGGCTGAGAGGGAAGGCCCCAAGTTAGTCAGCTGGCTTTGAGCATAACGCAGGATTAGAACTCAGAACCTCCTGGTTTCTTGACTGGAGTCTTAACCGCTACACCACATGGGATCTCCTGTCCTTTTTACACACAATTTAATATTTTGTCCATAAGCTTTTCGTAGGCTGTTTTCCAGTGAATTCACTTTCTGTGGTGTCTTAGAAAACAAAATACGTCAGGATTATAAAATGCTAAAAGAGATTTTAAAAAAAAAAGGTCTTCCCACCACTGATGTAATTTTAGTTGTGTAGGACCCTTGAGCTCAACCCTGGCTTGTAAAAGATGTTTCTCTTCTCAAATGTGATTCATCATTTCCCACTTTTCACGCAAGAGAAATACGTCTCATTCAAGCGGAAAGCAGGAAAATTTCAAAATAATGAGCTTGGGAAACATTGGAGAGAGTTTTGTTTATGAAGATGGATCACTGTCATGGATCTTGCTGACAGCAGTGATTTATAACCCTTCCGGAAACAGAAGCTGCTCCACACACGCAGACACAGAGACAAACTTTTTAAATCCTTGGTTAGCTTCTTAAAGAAGTTTCCTGCTGTCTGCAGAATGTGAAACCTTCTTCTTTTCCAACATTACCCTGAAATCTCCATCTTGACGATCCTAGCCATCTCAGCTTAAGGTGATGGAGGACTTTTTAAAATGTGAGATGCCTCTCGTGATCATGGTGCCTGGAGACCTTTCTCTGAAATGAGCTGGACCCTCGGACGGAGAGTCAGAATGAAGGATCGGGCAAGCATCTGGTTTAGCTTGGAGGACTGTCCTTAAAAGGTTGAGGAAGTTGCTGGGAGGATGGTGGACACGTTTAGCGTTTTGTGAATATGGAAAGTTTTGCCCAATGGTAGCCATGGAAAAGTTTGTCGTGTTGGTCATAAAATGGTTGTTGTGGTGAGGACAGAGCCGGTTGCCAAGTAGTTGTGACCTAGAAGGCAAAATGGGAGGTTGCCTCTGCTATACTTGATGTCAGTCTTGTGAAGTAGTCCGGCCAGGAAACATGCCCAGATGAACTTACTTCGCTTTGTTGTAAAGTTACATTGACAGTCTTCCAAATCTTCGAATTTCGGTGGCATATAAATTTAATAAATAAATCTGAAGGGGGTCGCCCCTCTCACCTTTACAGTCCAAGAAACCAGAAAGTGCCCCTTCTGAGATGTTTGCCATACCCTGTTTTTTCCTGTGGGCTCATCTACCCCTTATCTGAATATTGCCTGGTCTGCAGCTCCTCTCCTGTCTCCCAAAGTCATTCCCACATACCGTTGCACCCTCAGAGCCCCCTGGATGACCTTGGACTTCTCTTCTGGGCACTCTCCCAAGCAGAGCAGCGGGTTCTACAGTTGCCCACATGGAGGAGACCAATTGGACTTAGAGAGAGATTCTTGGAAGTAAAAATGACACTAAAAGCTGGGGCTTGCTTTTCCTTGTCATCGTTTTTGTAATTATTCTTATTCTTGCAAATGCCTAAAAGTGAAAGAGTGGAACTGAGCGGTCTAATGAGCAGCCAAGGAGTTTGGCATTAATCGTGAAATTGGTTGCCTCCCATCTCTAAGTTTCCTGCACTCTTCTGCTGCAGAGAATTAACACCCACATTTCTTGGGTGGATCATTAAAAATAGTCTCCTGTTGTAATCTAAAGCGCTCTTGAACCAACAATCAGGAAGAAAGATAAAGAAGAAAAAGAGAGACAGAAATGGAGCTGTAGAAAGTTTTCCTTTCTTTTCCTCTATACCTAAGGGCACCCTATTTTTCTCTCTCTTTTACCCCTGTAGCTTTCTTCCTGATTGAGAGTTTATGTTAGTTTTATTTATATGTTTTGTAAAAAAAAAACATGAATGAAATTATTACACAGCTGTAATCTCAAAAGCTCTTGAAGTAGCTAACAAGGCAGCGAGATAACAAGGAATCCCATCCACAGATTTAACATTTTTAAAATTTAAAAACTTAGTTTTGCATCTCTGGTCTTTTCTAGACTCATTATGCTGTGCAAGATACAGCCAAGCTGAATACAGCTGAAGCCATAAACCGTGTGGTTGGCACCATAGAATGTGAGCAGCCTCAGCCAGATTTGTACAGGTAAACTTCGACGTGGAAATCTCGCTTCGTCTTGCCTAACTCCCTGCCCTACCTTCTGTGCCCTACCATGCTGGCAGCACTTTTTATGTCTGCATTAGAGCTGAAGTTGTGGGAAATGCTCTGGTAGCTCCCTAAGAAGGAGCTTAGGGCCTTTCCTTAGCCAGCCACTGGCAGAACCAGCTGCAGATTCAGCTTGAAGAAGACGCACTTCTGAAGTTGCAGTTAGGAGCAGAGGAAGCCTGGTTAGTATCGCTTCTAATCCACGAGATTGTCCAACTGGACTATGGCCTTCAGCTGTCCCAACTAGCATGACTGGGACTATAGGAATCACAGCCCATTGGAGGTGGACCACTATACGGTTACATAAATGAATAAAATAACCAGGGTTGTCTGATTCACCCCACACTAAACTGGCGGGTCACATCTTGGAACAACCAGTGAAATTTTCTTTTCTCTCTCGCTTTGAGCCACTGATGCTGGATATTTCGGAAACTAGCATTATTGGCCTTCAATCAGAGCACTTGATGTATCGTGAGCCCAGTTTGGAGATCAGTTACTCCGTGGATCATGCTGACTGCATCATTATGTACAGTTGTCACAGATTCCACATTAAGCACTTCTCTCCCTGTGTCACTGTCCTGAGATGACAAATATTTTTAAATTTGTTGATTGGTAAATAACCTTTAGGGTCTCCCCCCATTGGCCTTTTTAGAACTCTTCTCTCTGAAAACACAACCACTCCACAGTCTATTTCTTTGGCATGCCTGATTCCCAACACCCCATCTCCTTCCTTTAGATTGCTGCAACTTCCATACGAAAATGAGCCATATAAAGTACATCAACTTCCTTCTGTATGCATCTCCCAACAGGTTTGTGGGCAGAATTAATATCTACACTGATGAGCCAGAGCCATTGGCCAGGTGAGTGTCTTCTCTTGGTGGATTAGGATTTAATACTTTGTAGCTAATTTGCTACACAGGAGTTTGGAGATGGCCTTGAAGAAGGTATGTGACAAGTTTAGGAAATCATGAACTTAATCCAGAAAAACAGGACAGTGAGGAAGAAACTCAAGAATGTTTCACCTTGACTCTCTTTGGTATAAGCGCAACACTCTTAGGCTTTCAAAGGTATGTTATTCAGTCTCTATCTGTACAGTTGTAATATTTCTTATGACACCTGTTTTTGTATCTGGCTTACTTCAAAAGGGATGACATAGTTTGCCTTTTTTAATATCAAGGGCTACTACATCTCGGCTCGAAAAATCCAGATGGTCCTTAGATGGCAACTGTGAGATATGGAAAAATCTAACTTTCAGCTGCTATCTTAGTGGTCATCCAATTTTTTGAAATCTGGATGTGGTAGTACTCTAATCTCTGCCTCTAACTTCTCTTTCTGTCCCCCAATTATTAATGTTACACATTCCCCATATACTGGTTTGTCATAACAGACTTCATTGTTGTTGTTCAGTCACGCAGTCATGTCCGACTCTTCACGAGACTGTAGCTTTGTCGTATCCTAAATAGTCTTTTTTTTTCCCTTTGGCCAATGGTTGGCCATTGACATTTTCCAATTGTTTCTCTTCTTATGAGTTCTGTAATCCTCCCTCTTCCTTTTAGGCCATTGGGTCCTGAGAACCTTTTGTTGAAAGGAGCGAAATTAAAAAATACCCCAAAGATTTATGGTGAGCAATTACTTTTCTGCTACTTTTTTCCCATCCATTGATTTTCTTGAGAACTGCAGTCCTCTTGCTTTGGAGTAGGTACACAGAAGACAGGAATGGTACTCAACCATATTGCTGCCTCTTTTTTCTTTCTAGCTCTTCAATTATTAAGGCCTTTAGTTGTTAAGAATTGTTTCTTTCTTGCAACTGTGTTTATGTTTTGTAGGAGTTGCTGTATGTACAGGAATGGAAACCAAGATGGCATTGAACTACCAAGGGAAGTCTCAGAAACGCTCTGCAGTTGAAAAGTAAGCAAGTGGACCATCTCCCCTCTCTTTGTCTTTATAAAAATTCATTTAAAACAACAACATAAAATATTTGATTCTGGATTGTGTACAAAGTGCTTTAGCCTCTTCTGTGCTCTCCTGACACCCTCTGGAAGGGATTAACATTTGCAGGCATGAAAAGCAGTCAGACTACAAGTCCTGTATTTCCTGAAGTTTGGTTGCTGCTGGATCCCTCAACCCCCATGGAGAATCACAGATTCTCCAGCTCTGGTCTTCAGCAGCAAACTGGCTCAGCTTAATGGTCGAAGTTCTGAGCTGGGAAACCCTTTTCAGACAATCAACTGATTAATGAGATCACATATTTTGAGATTTAGCCTCCTCCTCGTTGCACTCTTGAGTAATATGCTAGACACGTTGGCCTGGATTTCAGCAAGGTGTTGGTTTAGATCAGACATCTGTTGAGCAGTGCTTTAACATTACTGGAGCAATTCCTCTTGTTCAGTTGTGTGTATTGTTTGTAAACACAAGGTATGGCCCTAACTCTTGGAACTTTTCACTTTCCAGGTCCATCAATATGTTCCTGGCTTTCTACCTATGCTTGCTCATAAGCAAGGCTATCGTGTGCACTACTTTGAAGTACATCTGGCAGAGTGTCCCACATCATGATGAACCCTGGTATAACCCCAAAACCCAAAAGGAAAAAGAAACATTCAAGGTAGATTGGTTGGTTTTCGTTGCTTGATGGTTGTATACAATCAGATTTATTCCGTGGATGGGTGATTTGGTGTTTCTTTTTCTCTGTGTGTCTGTCTGCGTATCTTTCCAGCTGCTAAAAATGTTCACCGATTTCCTGTCCTTCATGGTCCTGTTCAACTTCATTATCCCAGTCTCCATGTATGTGACTGTTGAGATGCAGAAGTTTTTGGGCTCCTTCTTCATTTCATGGGACAAAGAGATGTATGATGATACCCTGGAAGAAGGAGCATTGGTAAACACCTCTGACCTCAATGAAGAACTTGGACAGGTCAGTAATGTCTCTCTATGCTTTCCACCATCCAACAGATAAAATCTTGGCTTGTCTTCCAACCTTCTTGCATCTCTTCCTCTCCAGGAAAAGAAACAGAAGAAGGTATCTGTTATTACCAAAAAGCAATGAAAGATTCCTTGTTACCAGCTAAAACTAGTCATGGGTCTCAAATCTGATAAGGGTGGATGCTGCTCTTGCAGATGGTGTATGTCCTATTTGGCTGAAGCCTTCTACCATAGTTTCTTCTCCAAAGAAACTGTATTTGGAGCTTAATAGGGGAAAAAAAGATTTGTAGAGAAAACATGGTGCATTGTGTGTGAATTCAAGCCCTTTGGTTTAATCTCTGGCTTCAGTTCCAGTTTGAAAACAAGATTTAGTTGCCCTTCTTTGTGTTTGTAATGTTTTGAAACACAATGCGCACATGCACAAATTTAAAAGAGGAAGAGAAGGCAGAAAGGGAACTGAAGGTGGCACTTCTTAATTTTCTCAGTTACTTCCCTTCCAGTATTGCTGATTTTGTTTTATTTTAAATGCCAATATTGGGGGGGACCACAAATTGTGCCTATCTGTCTTTTCCTTCTAGGTTGAATATGTGTTCTCTGATAAAACGGGGACTTTAACGGAAAACACCATGGAGTTCATTGAATGCAGCATTGATGGCTACCGATACTATGACTCTTCTGAAGTTGATGGGAAAAGGTCGAGACAAAAAGCAGACACGGTACAACACGTCCAGCCACACTGTCAGCATAGGAGGTTGGGGAGAAGAGTCTGCACTGCTTTTGATTTTTAGATGCCTTGTGCTGGGATTCGTAACTGCATCTGCTTGGCCTACACAGGTCTCTCGCTCTCCAAAGATGATTCAGATGATTGCTCAGGAGACTCTCTAGGGCGGGAGTGTCCAACTTCGGCCACCTAAAGATGTGTGGACTTCAGCTCCTAGAATTCCAGGAGTTGAAGTCCGCACATCTTAAAGTTGCCAAGGTTGGACATCCCTGCTCTAGTGAGTAAGGAAGCAGACTACCTCTTCCGAGGGTGGAAGATGGGTCCTCCTTGGATTTATAACAGCTTGCATTAACCGTTAACCTGGGTGAGGAGAAGAGACGTTTGATCCAGTTAATTTTAAGTTAAACTGGTTTAATTTTTTACGCAAGATGGCAATGCTAACTATGCTCAGTAGATCAAGGGCAGAGGATATGGCTATGGAGTCCCATCAAGTTTTGACTTGAGGAGGAAAGTTGGGATGGCCGGACATCAGAACCCATCTGCTTGGACTGTAGGAACTAAACGTCTCCCTGTTCAATACTTTTTTTCCTCTTATCCTCCTTTTTAGAGGCAAGAAGAACTTTTCCTTCGAGCTTTGTGTCTCTGCCATACAGTTCAAGTCCAGCAAAAAGATGAAACCGATGCAAAGAAGTCGCAGCCAGCAGGTGCCCCAAACTACGTTGCAGCTTCTCCAGATGAAGTGGCTTTGCTACAGGGTGCTCAGAAGTAAGCGCATTTTTCCTGTTCCTCACTGCATTCCCCCCCTCCCAATTGCCTTTGGTGTCATGCATATGGCTGATGAATGGGCAGTTCCATCTTTGGGGACTGAGAATTTTGATATATTGCATGTTAGACTGACCGGGACTTCTGCTCCCATGCCCCACCCTTGATTTACGACCATAATTGAGCCCAGAATTACAGACATAAGTCATGGCACTTGTTAAGTGGCTAACCAAGTGACCGTGTTTGATTTTACAACCGTTATCACAGTGGTCATTAAGAGAATGCCACGGTTGTTAAACAAGTGCCACGGTTATTAAGCAAATGCAGCAGTTGTTAAGCAAACCCATTCTACGCAATGAGCATTTTTTGCCAGAAACTCAGTTAAACACTGGATTCTGGCAAGAAACACTGAAAATTACATTGATGTGATCATGGGATGCTGCATAAATGTGGGCCGGTTGCCAAGCTCCCAAAACGCGATCGAGTAACTACGGGGCAGCTGGTGGTTGTTGGAACTTCAAAATTGGGTCTTAAATGTCGTTTGGGGGTCTCCCCTAACTTCAGATGGTGGTTAAGCAGCCGATCGTAAGTAGAGGACTACCTGTGCTGCTGAGTTCATGCGTTTTGACTTGGAAGAGATGAGGGAGCACAGCTGAAAGAATATGACAGGGTTTCTCTAGGTACCATCACATCAAGTCCCTACCAGCAGAGCGTGGCCGGGGAAGGGGACCCACCCAAGAGCTCCACGCATCAGATTTAATGGTGGGAAAGAAGGAAGCAGGACGCGGCGTCTTGGAAACGTTGATGAACGGCTCATTAAGGCAGAGCCTCCTTTTCCTAGAATGCAAAACTGAGCAGAACCGCCCTTTCCCTGAAAAAACCTGGAACCGAAACAGCCGTCTGTTTCTTCCTGAGCGAGGTTTTGAAATACGTCCTTTGCTCTCTCTTCTTCCTCCTCTCCTGACAACGCTGAAGTCGTTCTGTGTCATTAACTGTTGGAAAAGTAGGCAAGGAACTGTCAGTTTTCCAAACACTGGTTCAAGGGTCGGGAGCACCTTTGCGAAGAATCGGGACCCTGGGCTGCGGAAATCGGTTCCTCGCAGCTTGAGGGGGTCCTCCGAGCGGGAGTAATTCTGAGCGCCAGCAGTGGTGGCCTTGGGCTGCAGTGAAGACGGACTGGCCGGGTTCGACTTTGTGCGCACACCTCGTTATTGGTGCAAAACCTGCGCAAAGGATTTCTGAACCCCCAGCAACGCCTGGTCGGGTGACAAGCTTCTGGGCACCACGGCCTGGCAGAAAATGGGAAACCCTGGGCTGGCACCCCCCGGCTGGGCTTTCAGCGTGAAAGATTAAAACGGTGCTTCACTTCGGAGTCGTTGCTCATGTGGAAGGCAGGGAGGGTCGCCTTTCCTGACTTTGGAAAAGCAGTACAGGTAGTCCTCGGCTTACGATCACAGTTGGGACCAGGGCTTTGGTCATGAAGGGAGGCGACCCAATGTTATGACTTTTTTGCTGTGGTCTGTAAGCAAATCAGTTGAGCGAATCCGGCTCCCTCCGTGGACTTTGTTTGTTAGAAGCCAGCCTGGGAAGTCACAAACGGCGATCATGTGACCCCAGGACGCTGCAGTTGTCTTAAATACATGCCAGGTGCCATGCGCCTCAGTTTTGATCACGTGACCATGGGGACATTGTGGTGGTTTGGAGCGCAAGGACCAGTTGTAACTCACTTTTTTCAGCACTGCTGTAACGCTGAACAGTCTCTGAACAAATGATTGTAATTGCACAACGATCTATAGCGAAGATACACTTTTGTGCATAAAAAAAGTTTAACCAAGCCAGCAGAAGGAGAAAGAACGGAAAGTCTTAGAAGGACCTTGAACTCAGTGCCTGTTGTGATGTTTCCTGGGTCCCCAGCAATCTACTCCTGCCAAAATCTCATCCTTGATCACCCGTCTTCTTCTGCAAGCTTTATTTTATTTTGTTTTATTTGGGCAATATTTTATATCTAAAGAGTGTGCCTGTGTGATGCATGTATGTGCATGCGTGTTGGTTTTTTTTTTCAACGCCATTCTGTCCTTTTTGTTCATTGACAGGTATGGTTTCACTTTTCTAGGACAAGAAAATAACATCATGAAGGTACAGAATCCAAAAAAGGCAATTGAAAGGTAGGTGTGTTTGCAGCCTAGCCTCAGATGCCTACCCAAGGTGGCCAGGCCTGTTCATAGAAGCAGGAAGACAGGGCAGTGTTTGTGGAAAGGATCCAGAATTGGACCGGATGCTTCAGTTTCATTTTCCCAGCCCAATTTATCTGGCAGCGTGTTTTGAGCGTGGTGCCAGTCTTCTCGGCAGTCTGAGAAAGAGCAAAAACGATGTGTTGAACGTGGACCTCTGAGGCCCACCCGTGCGGTCCATTCATGTTTTCATGATGGAGAACCAAGCAGAATATTTTGGGAAGGAGCTGGCAACAAGACGGCCATCATGTACCTCTGAAATATGGATCCTGTCCCTAATTCAGCGAATAAAAATATGGGATGAGGATGATGGTCGTCAAAGCATCAGTGCTCTCACATGGAATCGTCAAGATTTCAGACAAGATTTTCACCTTTTCGCTCACAAGGGCATCATGGTCTGGAGCTGAGATCCGTGAAACCCACAAGAGTTAGCAATCTTGTAGTATTTCAGACAAGGTATTCAGTGTTTGGAAAAAAAAATTGCCCAAGACAGACATCAGAGCTGTTTAGTATGGTTTCCCTGAAATGGAGAACTTTCTGTTCTGCAAACAGTTTTACAGAACATGGTGACTGCCGTATGAATGCTTGTGTGTGCATGGGTCTGTACGTATATTCACATTTTAAACTCTTCTAGTTGTATTTTGGTTTTATATTTATCATTTATATTCTAAACTATGCTAGTTACAGTTGTGTGTTATATTTTTAATTTACATTTCAAATCATTTTTGAAATTTATTTTAAATCGTTGTCTATACTCAACTTTCTATGTTATGTTTACAACTTATGGCTAAATCGGTTGGCAGCTGCCAAAGTTCTCAGGATGTGAATATTTACATCGTCAATCAAGGGTTAGGGCTGGATATATATTCAGTATTTCAAGGGAAAATAGCCTAAAGAGGTTTTCCTCCAGATCCTCACTCGTTTTAGCGCTTTAGTTGTTGGAGCCCAGTGGGGTGAGAATTCCTACCATTTCCTCGCCATTAAACACTTTTCTCTTCCTTCTTGCTTGAAAACAAGTTATGAGCTCCTGAACATCCTTGATTTTGATTGCGTCCGTCGCCGGATGAGTGTTCTCGTGAAGATGCCAGATGGTGAGCAGAAATCTTTGAAACCCTCCAATAGAAAGACAGGTGCGAACTAGCCATGTTAGATCCCCAGGAGAAATGTTCAGATGTGTGCAAGCAAGGGTACATAGGAGGCCTTTTTAATAGCCCCGTGAGCCACAACTATTTGCCCAAACAGTGGATGCAACACTAAACCACATGTAACATCTCCAGCCTTGACATCACGGGCATTAATGCTCGACGCTCTAACTGCAGTTGGATTCTGCCCTGTGCATCTTCTTGGAAGCTTTGTTTCTCTGCCCTGCTCCTCAGTAGCACTTGTGGGTGTGGAGGTATCCCCTGCACATTAACTAATGTCAAAATGTTCTGTTTCCCCATCTTTTAGGAAGAATATACCTGTTTTGCAAAGGAGCGGATTCTTCGATTTTCCCAAGGGTCCCTGAAGCCGAAGCCCAAAAGACAAGAGTCCACGTGGAACAGAATGCAGTGGTAAGTCCTTCAGGCCAACTGGGACTGCAGATGTTCAGGGTTCCAACACCCCAAACTTTTGGTGACTTTCTTCTCCTCCTTCTCCTGAGAAAATTGCACAGAGATGCCCAAATTGAAATGGCCAGTTTGCTTGAGGACCTCTTTCTTGTGCAGGAGGCAATTTTACAGAACATGGGTCATGTTCTCATGAAGTCATTCATAACTTGGTGCCTGCTTCACGTTGTATTTGTCATCCATCTTACCCAGCCTAGCCCATTTTAAGAGATGGTGCACTATATTCCAGAATGATTCAAGGTGACTCTTTTCTGGAATGACTTGGTCATGGAAACCTGGCTTCAGAGATCACTTTTCTGCTTGTCTCTCAGGATGGATATCGGACTCTCTGTATAGCCTACAAAGAAATACCTTCTGGAGTCTACAGGGTTCTGGAGAGCCAGATTAAGGAAGCCACCATGGCACTACACAACCGAGAAGCCAGGTTGGCCAAGGTTTTTGATGATATTGAGAAGGACATGCATCTGATTGGGTCCACTGCTGTAGAAGACAAGTAAGCCATTGACTAGTTAAGATAACCCATCAAGTCTTCAAAGGCAATTGAAGTCCCAACATGATTTAATCAGCCGCTGTAATCAGATAGTGGTGTGATGTGCCAAATTCTTCTGCTCACGTGAGAAACATTTCACTTGCCAGTTGATTAGCCACATGGGTAAGGGCATACTTTATAGACCACTGTTCCTCAACCTTTCTGCTTTTGAAAAACGTGGGGACCATCCAATGAAACATCTTCATTTTTTCAAGAAGCAGAGGGGTTTTGGGAGGAGGAGGTAATCAAATTGATGCTTGCTTGCTTGATTTATTAAATTTATTCATCGCCCAGCTCTCAAAGGGTGATTCTGGGTGGCTCAAACTAAAAACACAAGGCTTTGAAACTAAACTTGGTACCCAAAAATGTAACCCAGAATTAAGGATATGTTTGTCATATGAATAATTTAACATACTGCATGCTGTAATAGCAACAACTAGTCATCCTCGTCAAGGGTGCTGTGATAGAAATCTTGGATAAGGTTGGTACCTATGCTTGCTACAAAAGATGGGAATTCTAGACCGGAACATGGGTAAGGGAAGACTAGCTTGGCAAATAAGGCTCAAAAATTGGAAAATCCTTCTAAGATGTCAGCTGGTGAAGTGGATGGAGAAGACCCACTTTTAAATTTTGCATTGGTCCAGATCAGAATTCTTCTATGTAGAAGAATTTCTTGCCTTTGCCCCCTCAGCGGGTGAGTGACGGTGCCCGTAATTCAAACACTTCCTTGCTACGTGTTTTGAAGGATTGCGTTTCTAAAAGAAATCCAGTCATTTGCCTTTTCATCAAGGCAAAACAGAGAAGAAGATCCCCCAGTTTGTTGAGTCGTTTCCACCTGTCCTCCTACAGGCTCCAGGACTTTGCAGCCGAAACCATCGAGGCCCTCCACACGGCAGGCATGAAGATCTGGGTGTTGACAGGGGACAAACTGGAGACGGCCCAGGCCACGTGCTACGCTTGCCGCCTCTTCCAGAGCAACACGGAGCTGCTGCTGCTGACCTCAAAAACGGTGGAGGAAGGGGACAGGAAAACGGAGCAACTGCACAAGCTGCTGCTGGAATACCACAAAAAGTTGGTGACCGACTCGCCCCAAGGGAAGAAGTGAGTGGGACCCTAAGCAGTATCTGAACGAGTGTTTCTCACCCGCAGCAACATTAAGACATGGACTTCAGCTCCCAGAATTCCTCACCATGGGGGATTCTGGGTGCTGAAGTCCATACATCTTCAGGTTGCCAGGGTTGAGCACCAAGAAATGCTGTTTTTCTGTCTCTCCTCTCCCTTCTCAGCTAAAGAAGGGCACATTTAAGTAGCCACATAAAATGCACTTTGCTACATGCGTTAACTCTTAAAGGGATTAAAACACCCGGCAGCATACAAGAGCCGCCACTCCTTCCTTGAGTGTCGCTTCTTCTGAACTGTTCCTCCTTGGCTCTTTTGGCTACGGCTGGAGTCAGTTCAAGGTCTTCGGCCACTGAGTCACCTCTCTCTGTTTCAGAAAGTGGATGGTCAGTTACGACTACGGTTTGGTCATTGACGGGGCCACCCTTTCTGTGATCATGAACCCTTCGCAAGATTCCCACTCGACCCATTACAAGAACATCTTCCTTCAGATCTGCCTGAAGTGCACTGCGGTCTTGTGTTGCCGAATGGCTCCGTTGCAAAAGGCTCAGGTGTGTAAATGTCCTGTGTAAGGCAGTCCAGCCACTTCCTGTCCCACCAGAACTATGGACAACATCCTTTCTCCGATGTGAAGGCCGCAGGATGCCTCTTCTGGGAAGCAAGTGGCCACCAACAATTGATCTGCTCTTGAGCTCAGTTTTCAGGGTGGAGTGATCCTGGGGAAGCAGGCTGAGAAGTTGGGTAAGGAATATCTGTCTCGCGGCCTGTCGTGATCCACCATCCATCCATCTTGCCCCTTCAGATTGTCCGCATGGTTAAGAATTCCAAAGGCAATCCCATCACGCTGGCTGTCGGAGACGGAGCCAATGATGTCAGCATGATTTTGGAAGCTCACGTGGGCATCGGTAAGAGATGTTTTGACCCACACTGAGTCTCCTACCTCTGGGAATAGCTTGGTCAGAGGAAAAGAAGGGACCATGAGTGAGAGCTCCACACCAGGCAGAAAGTGCTAACACACCCATGTGGCTGAGGCCTACGAGATGCAACGTTGACCTGCTCCGTTCTCCTTCTTGGCCAGGTATCAAGGGAAAAGAGGGACGCCAAGCCGCCCGGAACAGCGACTACGCCATCCCCAAGTTTAAAGACTTGAAAAGATTGCTCTTGGCCCACGGGCATTTGTATTATGTCCGAATATCCCATCTTGTACAGTATTTCTTCTACAAGGTAAAGCAACTGGCAAATCGGTCTCGGGGGAAGGCAAGTAGGGGGGACTACGCAGGTGTCAAGCTTTGGGGATGCTCAGCAGGAAGGTTAGCAGAAAGCCACAAGTCCTGAGGAGGAGGACGGACATATGTCCGGCCCTGTAGAAGGGGCAGAACGGGGAAAATGGTAGAAAGGACGTACAGTGCAGGCCCCACCTCTTTTAGACCCCACATTGGCATTCAGTTACTCTATACTCCAATCTATTCTTCAGGTAGTCCTCCAATTATGACCAGTCGCTTAGCAGGCTCCATTGCAGGTATAACTCGAGGACTACTTCTGTTGTTTCAAGTTTTAAGAGTACTTAAAGGTGAAAGAAGGAAAAACAAAATGCAAGCGTGACCTACCAGGACAGAACAGCAAACAAGGGGGAGAAATTAAAGATGGTAAACAGTCCGAATGCCGTCCACCACCGTGCCAGTTTAGTGAAAATTCACAGCGGAACTTTGATAGCAAAAGGCTAGGAACGAGTATTTATACAGATGGTTTCAGTTCTCAAATGCAGAAACAAGATTTCAATTATCTGGTTTTCTTATTAACGTGTCTTTTTTTCCTCTCTCCCCCCCCTCAATATTTCTTTTAGAACCTTTGCTTCATTTTCCCACAGTTTTTATATCAGTTTTTCTGTGGCTTTTCGCAGCAGGTAGGTTGCCATGGGTGGCTGAAAATCTTCACCGATACTGTGATTAAAAGATAGTCCTCGACGTATGAGGGGTCACTTAACAACTGTTGAAAATTACAACGGATAAAAAAAGGTTACTTCTGACCTGTCCTTGAAATTATGACTGCCACGCTGTCCCTTTGGTCATATGACTATGTTTCAGGTGCTTGGCAACCGTCTTGCTTTATGACCAGTTGCAGCATCCCATGGTCATGTGATCGCATTTTGCAATATTTTTTGCCATTTTCTGGCAAAAAGTGTCCATTGGATAAGCTGGATTCAGACTTGATTCACTTAACAACCACATGATTCAGTTAATGGCTGTGCGATTTGTTTAACAACTGTCCTAAAACAGCCATGATGTTGAGTGGAGTTGTAACAGCAATGTCATGTCCAAAATTCCAGGTTCAATTGTGATCATCAGTTGAGGACTACCTATACAGGTAATTTGGGGCGGCAACATTCTTGATTGTTTCCTTGCATATTTCCTCTGTAGGTGGAAGCTTGGCATTGTTTTTGGGAGGAGGCTACCCTCCGTCCCTTCCCCGTTTTGCTGAAAAGGGCTCTCCCCAGTTGCACGAATAGTACCTTTCGCTTCAATTCCATTTCCTTTAATGGCTCCTTTTACCCATCCCAGAGAAACCATCCCTCGTCTCCTCCTTTGTTCTTCTCCCAAGAGCAAAATGCAGCTGCTGCAACTCTCTCCCTGCCTTTCCTCCCTTTGGGGAATTCCAGTTCTTCGCAATAAAAAACCCTACAGTGACAAAGAATCCGCTTTCAGCACAAACCACTCCGGTATTGAGCCGCCTCCCCGGCAAAGGGCAGGTGTAAGTGGGGAGGCCCGAGCGAAGGCGGCTTGGGCGGCTGCTTCCTGAATGAGCAGAGGAGCCTCCATGTAGCAGCTGTCCTCCTCAGAGGAAGTGGCCTGCAGCCACGCTCGAAAATGTCAGTTTCCTGCCCTTTTCACCCAGAACCAAGCCCGGCTTCCTCTGCTTGCCTGATGGGCCTCCTTAGTGGAGGCGCACTGGAGCTGACTCATTAGCAGGGCTTGCCAATGAGCCATTGTTCCAGAAAATCTCATTTGGAGGAGCATAATGAACCAACATGTGCACGGTTCCACCAGGTCCTCTCCAGCTGGACTAATGAGCTAGACTTTTCTGCTTCGGCGGTGGCTGGGTTTTGTTTCTCCAGATCTTTGGATGTTGAGAGTGGAGTGGGCTGCTTTGGTTTCTTCGTACTCGCTCCTCAAAAGGTTTAAAGGCATTGTGCCAAAAAAGACATCGCAAAGTGATTGTCTTACATCAAGGTGTTGTCTTGCTGATTACCAGTGACGAATCTTTGCATATCTATGATGAGAAAAAAGCATATCTGTTGGAGGCAACTCTCTATTTTTCCCACACCTCACTTTGGACACATTCATATATCCCAGGATGCCATCAATGGTGCTTCTTGAGCAAACCAAGTACAATCCTAAGCCATAAAACATGGTTAATTTAACTATGTGTAGATTTGTTGGACAAGAAAACCCCAACAAGTAAATTTGTGCATGTGTGAATACTATTTGCTAGGAAAAGAACCCAGCTGTTAGCAGCAGCTGCCTCAGTTGTGTGAAAGAAGGTTTTTTTTCTTTTGATTATATATTGTACGTTGGAATAGAATTTAGTGGACAGTCTGGGAACTGGGTGAGAGCAAAGCCTTAAATAATCACAGTAAATGTCAGTGCAGAAACAGCTGATTGTCTGCTCAGCTCCTTCTCTTTTTTCACTTCAGCCTCTCTACGACGCGGCTTACCTAACTATGTTCAACATCTGCTTCACTTCTCTGCCAATCATGGCCTACAGTCTCCTAGAACAACACGTCCCTATTGACGTCTTGATGACCTTCCCCAAGTTGTATCTGTGAGTAGGAGATGCTTTGGTCCTTTTTGTTCTTGTCCTTTGCATGCCAAACTAGGTTTAAGTTCTGCTGGGATGTGTATTAAATAGCCTAAGTTGTAAACCCAAGACCTTTCCCCAAATAAAGCTGCTCCATCTCTTGGGGGTGCAGATTGGCATTGCAGATACGAAGAGCATTCAAACCCGGTTTGCTCTGAAGAAGAGTAGACTCAAACCAGCTCCAAAGTGGATTTTGGCCTTATTTCATTGGCATCACTTCTCATGTCTTTCTCACCTGCTTAAATTCTCCTTCTGAAGACATTTTTTGAAAGGATTTAAATCCCTATTCCTAAGCAATGATGTGAATCTTGATTGCCATCCTGTGAAATGCCACAGAGGATCTAGTGCAGTGTTTCTCAGCCTTGGTGACTTTACCTTGTGTGGACTTCAACCCCCAGAATTCCCCAGCCAGCATGAATTAGGGTTAGCTTTTTCTCCCCCCATCCTACTGCAATAGGGAAATGAAGATCATCATTTTTACTTTGCACTTATCCGTTTGGGAATATATTATGAGTTCTCCATTGCGCACCCACAAGCCACAGGGGCAAGTTCCTGACCAACAAGGATGAGTTTGTGTGGCTTTAGCTTGGGGTGCGAGTCTAACCACTGGATTGGAAACTATGATTTATCTCATCGCACATGCTGGGACCTCAGGCATTTCTGGCTAATTCAAAGCAGAACATGACTTAGCATAGGGGGTAGTATTTGAGCAGTCAGGGCCAGAAAGCAGACTCCCAAATTTATGGAGGTCATAGGGTGCCCCTATTAACTCTAGTTTTCCCAGAAGAGGAGAGGCTGAATTGTATCAATCTTCATTTTGGGAAGGAGCAGGAGAGCTCTGAAAATCAAATTATCTCTTCCCTGCCCTTTAAATTCCCCCTTAAATCATCCTGATGATCCTCCACCATTTGCTCTCAATTTCTTCTTTATAATCCGAGCTTGTTCAGGGCTGTACTTGATCTTCTGAATGACCATCCCTGGCTTAATCTGCGCAAACCAGGTCCAAGTTAGTACATTTTGGTGGTTAGTTGCATTTATGATAGCCAAGTCCAGGTTAGTACATTTTTGTTTTTCTTAATAGGAATATTTCTGACAACGCTATGCTCCAGTTGAAGCCTTTTATCTACTGGACCCTCCTGGGCCTTTTTGACGGTTTTGCCTTTTTTTTCGGTACTTACTACCTTCTGCAATCTGCCTCCATAATGGACAATGGAAAGGTAAAAGGAGAACAGCTTCCAAAAGACCTAATTCTTTGCAGCAGCAATTTTTCCAAAGCTTGAACAAGACAAATGTTGAACAAGATCATGTTTTTCAGATGGGAGGAACCTGGACTTTCGGAACGATGATTTATACTGTCTTGATCTTCACAGTCACACTAAAGGTTAGATCACTTCTTTTTTTCCATAAAACCGCCGCATTTTACAGGCTGGGTCTGATGTTACAGATCTTGGCGAGATTAAGTCCTCACTATGCTATCAGGGATGCAGGTCCTCAAGGCCAACTAGATGGGCAGCTGACCCATCTTGTAGAGGCCAAGTCAGAACTAGTGGTGGCCGGAATAAATAAAATGAGCGCAATGTGAAGACGATGTAGAAGTGATGAATTTTTTTCCTTTTTTGTAATAGCTGGCACTAGACACTCGGTTCTGGACGTGGATGAATCACTTTGTGATGTGGGGATCCTTGATTTTCTATGTCCTTTTCTCCTTCTTCTGGGGTGGCATCATTTGGTAAGCATGCTAAGAGCTCAAGGTTAAACCAGAACAAGGAGCGCCCTTTTTCAAACTCCTCCGTCGAGTCTTTTAAACCAAAGTCAATTCAAATCAGATGAGCAGCCCTACTTTAATCAGCAGAAGTGACCTTTGGTGCTTAGAAAGAAATGCTGGAGGTGACTGTTCTTCTTTCCTCCTCAAAAATTCTCTCCAAATTAAAAAGGCTTCAGAGATTATTGTCTTAAGGAGCGGGATGGGGGAATGTATCAGTCTCGTGAGGCAAACCAGACAGGAATCCCAAAGGGATGAGCTAATTCTCTTTTAACATAAAGCTAGTTTGACAGAATCATGCAGTTTTCCCACCATCTCTTTTACTACCCAAGAAATGAGGGAGGGTCTTTTCTGAGCCTCTTGCCATGACCACTATAAAGCTCTAGACAATGCTGTCTCTTCTCTGACTTTCCCCTTAGCAGTATGTGTTGGCTCAGTCTCCCAAGGTCTTCCCCACATAACTTTACTACAGCATGGGATGAGTTAATCCAGGATAGAACAGATGGGGCTGGTGTGCACTAATGCTCTGTAGATCCCAGTTCCTTGCATGATAGGCTTGTAACTGCCATAACAACCAAAGCTGACGCAAACTGGTTGGGCTCAGGTGCAGAACTGATGCAGATGACTCCCTGTTTTCTCTCTCTCCCTCTCCCCCCTCTTCTGCCCCTCCCAGGCCTTTCTTGAAGCATCAAAGGATGCATCACGTTTTCGCCCAGCTGCTCTCTTTTGCCTCCTCCTGGTTGATGATGTTTTGCCTGATCTTCATCTCCCTCCTCCCAGAGGTCATTGGCCTCGTATTTAGACACATAAAAAGAAAACCTGACGAGGTAAGAGTCGAAAAGAAACCCTGTGACATTGAAGAATGGATCCCGCTCTTCTAAGCCAGGTCTCAGGCGAAACCGCGGAAAGTGTCCCTGCAGTTGTTGTGGATTTTTTTTATCTTGTCTTCATTTTATTTTTTATTTTTTGCTTTCTCCTGAATGTCCCATCTGGTTCATCTTGGCAACAAGCTGAAAGCAAGAGCCAGGTAGCTAGTCTTTAGTGGTCAGCAGAGGACCCCAATAGGAAAAAAAATGATCTCTCCATCTTTCTGTCTGAAGTAAGGTTAGCTATCAACCGTGTCATGGTCGGGCCCATCTAGATCAGGACTGGTCTGTTGTTTTTTTCCCAGACCAAGGTTTAGCAAAATTACACATTCAAACTCTACCTTGTAGGGAATTCAGATGGAAACCAAGTAAAAGATAGATGTTTCTCTGCGTGCAATTAAAACAAATAAGAATTTACTCTAAGAGGCCATCAACCATTCAACAGTCTGAATGCTCGGCTTTTCCTCTCTTCTATACAGGAGAGCAAATCCCAAAAAGATGCAGGTGGTATCAACAGGAAGCTTGAGTTTATCCCTCTCTTCCTTGGCAGCCCACACTTTGCAATGTTCTTGTGAGTGTCAATGAAAAGACCACTACTAGGCTGGCTTCCAGCTTTGTGATGTTACAGAGCAGTTATGTGGCTTGTGCGTGTATACATGTGGCCACAACTGGCTGGCCACACCTTTGATTCAGCTAGGCCTTCACAGTTCTCCTTCAGGGGTTCAAGCTGCCCTTTCAATTCAAGTTTTTTTAAAAAAAACAATTTTGGGTCCTGGAGACAAGGAACCTGTGAGAACCGTTACTGGAAACATCTGTTCGAAATCTTAGTTGCAGGCAGTGCATGAATTGGTTTCCTTATCCAGCCTGACCTGGAATTTGTTTCTGGAAATAGCTGGGAAAGAAGGAATGCTGCTCACCGTTGACCTTGGTTTGAGCCAGTGTAGCGTGATGGCCAACTAGGGTCACACTTGAGAAGGGACAACAGGGGGTCATTCAGATGGGGTTAGTTGAGAAAAGGAAGAATGCAAGAATTTGAGGCTGAAATCTTGACGGAGGGCTAAGATCACATTTTTATATCAGCCTTCCAATAATGCTTGTTTTTTGGACTGGCACAGAGGTTTTAGTCTACACTGTAACTTCTTTTTATTATTATTTTGTCTTTTAAGTTATTATAGTTGGGGTGTCAAGGAACATTTCATCTGTTTGATATGCAAATGAGATCTTCTTGGGGAGGGGGTTGTTTTATTACAGGGAGTTGTCAAATAGAGATCTGCACCTCATGTTGGCTTGAACGATGTAATGTAGTTTCCCAGTAAACTTTATACAAAGAACTTGTTGGAAGAGTAGTTTTTGCTAAGGTATAAACATTATTTATACATTTAAAACATCTATACAGCCACCCATTTTCAAACCAACTTTGGGCAGCTCCCAATTCCCTTATTATGGATTCTGGAGAGATTTTAATAAGGCAAGGAGTAACTTTTGTGCATAGCTTGATTGATGAGAACTCAATCCATTCCAGATTTCCCTGCCTTTTATGCAGGCACTATTAAGCATGGCACTTTCTAGCCAGCTTCTGAATAGGAGTATGAGGTCAGCCTACCTTGCAGGGTTCTTGGAAGAATGACCGAGCTGTGCCATGCCTTGAACGCATGACCGCATTTTAAAGGCTCTCACATCCTCTTCTGCCTTGGCTAGAAAAAGTTTGTTTGAAAGCTATCTAGAATATGAGTTGCGTTCAGAAAGACACCACGCTGAAGGCTGAATTGGCTAAACATTCAGTGGGAAGCCAGACCATAGCTTGTTTGAAGCAATGATGTCTTACGGGTAGTCCTCATATTAATTGGGACCAGAATTTCCATTGCCAAGCAAGGTAGTTGTGAAGTGAGTCATGTTCAGTTTCATGACTTTTTTGCCATGGTTTATATGTGAATCACTGCCGCTATTAAATGAATCATGGCGTTGTTAAGTGAATTGTGATGTTGTTAAGCTTCCCCCATTGGTGTTGCTTGTCGGAAGCCAATTGTGAAGGTCACAAACGAAATTACACATTCAAATTTAGCAATCGTATGATCACGGATGCCGCAGCAAATACATGCCAGTGCCAAGCACCCAAATTTTGGTCACGTGACCGTGGGGATTCTACAACAGCCATAAGTGCGAGGACCAGTCATCAGTCACCTTTTTCAGTGCTGTTGTAACTTTGAATGGTTGCTAAATGAATGGCCTCAGTTGAGAACTACTGACATTAAGCAAACCCCAGTACAGCAGAATGTGTGAAATAGGCCAAGAGAACGGTTCTCAAGGCCCCGTCTCAAAAAGATGCCAGACAAGACAAAGCGTTGGAGGGGCACAGATTTGGTGTACTGGGCCAAAATCCTTCGCACAGCGTTGAGGCCCCAGGTGCGAGCACAGCGAGAGGTGGCACACCGTGCCGAGAAGTTCCTCTTCTTTCACCCTTGTGACTCACGGGGAGGCTCAGCCTTCTGGCGAAGCGCCAGTTCCCGTCCCGAACCTCGCGGCTTTTGTCTAACACACACGTGCGCGCGCAGAGAACCCTTTCTCGACTTTTATTATCGGCGCTTTTCCGACATGAAAATGTGCCCGAGTGGAAAACTAATTTGTAATGGGGTTTTGTTTGTCTGTTTTTTGCCTGGCTTTGTCCACCTGCCTGATTCTCTCTCCATCTCTGTCTCTCCGTCTCCAATTTCCCACTTTTCTTTTGTCTCGTGGCGAACCAGGTAACTCGGCATCTTCCTTCCTCCGGAGTATCTACTATCTTCGTCCTCTCTCAAACCTCCAGTAATCACAGTTTCTCTGAATGAATAAGGTGATTTTCTTCTTTTTAATAAGCTGCCGTTCGCGGCGTCGCTCCTCTGCTTCCTTTCCCCGCGTCTTACCCTTTTGATAATGCGCCTCTCGGCGGCTCCCTCGCATTTTGCCGGGCTTTCTTCCCTTTTCTCTTTTTGAAGAAAGAAAGGACCCTTCCCGCGTTTGCTGCACTTTCAAAGCTCTGCTTAATTGCCGTTCCTTTTTCTCATCGGCCATCTCACCTTCCCTGCCCGTGTCACCGTTCATCCTGCTGCTGCTCTGGAGGGTGGCTGTAAATCTGAAGTTGCCGTTTCAGCCTGTGCCACGTGCACCTTATCTTCCAGACTCAGATGTTCTGCACGGTTCTGATCCCTCATCCCTCCCGAGGGTCAGTTCGTGGAGGCCACCAAAACGGCCTTTGCAATACGAATCAGAAGTGCTGTCCCAGAGTGATGGGGTCATTCCAGGCTGAAGTACAGCATTCTGGAAGCATGTGAAAAACCGGGGAGGGGGTTTTGCGAGCGGCATGGCAGCCCGGCAGGACGTAGAGAGCAGCTTTACTCCTGGATGGGGTAGTTTGCCAACACTGGGTTCCTGGGCCACGGCAGCATCTACGGCAGCGTCTGAAGACATCGTCTTTACCACCTCCTACTGTGTGAAATTGTGAGAAGTTACATCGAGCGTTCTTCCGATAGGGAAAGTAAGGGTGTGCCAGCATTCAGATGCGTGGCTGAACACCACTTGAAGGCAGTGGTGTGCTGCGTAGTCCAGCGGTCTGAGATGCAAAGGTAGGTTGCAGAACCTCAAAAGTATTGTCCCAAAGCTGTGGACAGAAGACGGGTGGTGATTGTAGTAGTGACGAGCTACAGACGGTTGGCATGATCAAACTAGAAGGTTGCAAGCTCCGGAATAAATTTCCTGAGTTAACGTGAGCCAACGTCATGTTCTCTTCTGTGGAAATGTGCACCAGACAGTCCCCACCTCAAATAACAAAGAGGTCTAAACAAATCAGGGAAATGCTTAAAAGCATTAATGAAAAGATGACCAGTGTAACCCTAAGCAACAGTTTTGCAGAACAGAAAATTAGAACTAAGCTACTGGTGATATGGAGACTTTGCTTCTGATGGAGTTTGGGAATCAACCACAGATATTGTGGGAATGAGAACAAAGTCCATAATGGAGAAGATTCTCTTCTGTTGACTGTGTACGGACGGCCCCCTCTAGGTCAAGCTGTCATCAATCCAGATCCTTGATAACCTGGCCAAGCACAATGGTCGTTGTCACGCTTCGCTATGATCTGAACCAGTCAGTCCCAGTTAACCTGCTGGGCAATTGTTGGGCTCCATCCAAAAGATGGACCATTGGGGGCAAGTCCATTATTTCTGCAGTGATGGGAACCCAGGGTATCTAAACTCTCAATTCCCTGGCTCAGCGTTTCTTAAGCTCAGCATCTTCAAGATGGGTAGACTTCACCTCCATGTGGCTGGGAATTCTGGGAGCTGAAGCCCACCCATCTTAAAAGTGGCTGAGGTTGAGAAATGCTGCCAGGGTCAAACCAGGAGTTCTTCCATGCAATTGTGATGTAAAATAGAGGGCAACATGATGACCAACGATCTCACGGTGGGTGAGGATCTGTGGATATGCCTCCGCTTCCATCGAAAAGGTCTCTCTCTTTCCGAAATCGTTGTGGGTTTCTCTTTTCCTTCATTTTCACCTCATTTTATTTCCTTTTAGTTTCATATGGAGGAAGCTAACTTGTTTATCGATGCTAAACCTCACGACTTGTAACAGAAATGCCCGCTTATGTCCTGTGTTTTATTTTTGCCTTGCTGTTTGCAGAAAAGACCCCGCAGAAAAATTGCGAGCAATTCAGCACCAGCCAGACCATCGGTCAGGCCTCTTCTTTTAAGAACGTTCTCAGACACATCTAATGTATTGTAACAGGTATTCCCCTTTTCCCAGATGGGGCCTCGGAAGGCATGGAAATAACCAAGTGATTCCTGGAATCAATTTAATATATTAATTTTTAAAACAATTTCAGCCGTTGTGATACTATTTTAGCCCAGCAGAACACGAGGACATCGTCACCTGCCATGATTGTATAATGAAACTTAAAATTGGAAAGGCTCTCTTTCAATGTGTGCGGCACATTTGAGAGCATCAAAACATGTATTAAGTTTTGCAACCACCCAGTTGCACCCAAAAGGCTTTATTGGTTTGTTTAGGAAGGATGGACATGTTCTGCTAACGGCTCAGAAGTTCAAGGGGCTTGATTGTCCACTTTGTGCTGTGATTCCCCCCTTTCTAATTTTTACTTTCTGCACAAGCTCCTCAGCCCTCTCTCTCCTCTAGACTCATAGATGCCAGTTTCCTTGCCAACACAGTATTTCCAAAGTTTTGCAATCTTGAATCAAAATAAATCAATGTGAAGGAAGGGGTGCAAGTTGCCATCCATTTGGGGCAATCCTGTGTTTGGAAATACAGTTTTGCTTGCTTTGTCCTGCTGTGCTTGAAGCTGCTTTCTGCAAAATTGTAATGTTCTTGCGCCAGATGTCTGTGCTCTTAGGACAGATGTGAAAGACTGAAACGGGCTCCATTGGGAATCTTTGGACCAAGTGGTGTAAAATATAGGGCAGGAATAAATAATAAGCACTGAAGAGTTGGTATCTATGGTGTTGCTGGGTGTGTTGGAGCCCAATTCTAAAACGCATTTCTCTTTCCACCCTACCCAGAAGAGGAGAAGGCCATCTGATACATTCTCCCCAAAAATTAAGGAGTTGTCAATTTGAGGGAGAAAGAAGTAATGAAATCTCAGATGTTGGCAGGGGAAGGGAAATAGGGGAACATGGTGAAATCCATGATGTTATTGCTTCCCGTTCAGGGTGGTGGGAAACATTCTGCCTAACCTGTTTATTTCATTATATGCTTTGAATTGAATAGCGCAGAAGGAGTTTGGCTCTTCAGAAGAACTATGATTCTGAGAAGCCCTTATTCAACTTGATCCCCAAAGTCAGAGATATCCCATTCATTTTAATGAAGCAATGCAGCGGTTAAAGCTGTGTCCAGTTTAAGGTGTTCATCAGCCCATGTCAACATGTCAGTCAACGTAGAAGCAAAGATATCGATTGTGGCTATCATTAATTAATTCTCATATTGCCCTGATAGGACACGATCAATTGTTCTGTCTGAATCTTCTTGGGGTACCCTTGCCTGTGCATGTGAAAAGGACCTAACTCTGTTTTGATTGCCTGCTGGTAGCTTATAGAGAAACAAAATGAAAAATGTGCATATCCATTTTTCATTTCACATGCATCGCCTTAATCTACATTTTATTCTGCATTAATTACCTTCACGTAATTAAGAGAAAAGAATGCCAAAGCAATAACATTGCAATTCAGCTGCCAGTCCTTCCCAGTCAATGCAAACAGGCCACCTCAGGGATAAGAGTTCCATCTTATGCATTGGGGTCACATAATCTACCCAAGGGGAGAAAGAATAAATGAGTAATTTATAAATTTCCCTTCTTGATGAAGGTTAAATAAATAAAATGTTGGGAAGGGAAGGAGAATATGGGGGCTGTGATGTCGTTGCTTCCTGTTCAGGGTGGCGAGAAACATGCTGCCCAACATCCGTATTTCGTTACATGCGCTGAATTTAACAACACAGAAGGCGCTTGGTTCCTCAGAAGAACCATGCTTCTGAGAAACCCCTTTTTTTTAGGATCTCTGGATACGTCTTTAGGATCCGGATATCCTCTTGAGGATCTCTAGATACTTCTGTGACTAAGAGGTCTCCATCTCTCTCCATCTTTTTAGCTGCTTCTGTTTAAAACTCTGATAGATCTTGGAATCAGCCATGTAAAAAATCTTGCAGCTCAAGAAGTTCACGGCTGCTGGTTAGCTCATCACATGTCTGAACGGCCTTACCCTGAGCTTCAAGACCTCCAGCATCATTCACTCCTCTGAATTTATGAAAACCCAAATGTTAACTGCACATTTCTTTCATTGAAAATAGGTTTTTGGCATTCTTTTCCTCCTTCTCGGGCACTTGCAATTTTCTTTTTCTCCTGAAATCTTAGAAACCTAATGATTTGTTGGTGTGCAACGCGAAGACCTATTCATTTTGTGTGTCTTTGCAATTAGTCTGACCGCACAGCGTGGCTAAACAGCTCTCTTTTCCTCTCTCCTGTGTGTGTGTGTGTGTCTGTCTGTCGGTTTTGAACAGCCAGACCCTTTGGAGACGCCGATGCTGGTTTCATACAAACAGCTGTTGAACAAGCATTCCACAGAAGTGAAAACCAGGGAGACCCTCACTCACCTGGCTGAACGCCATCTCCGGATCTTTCCAATGCAACAATTATAACTTCTGCTGTTTGTGATGGAAGGAGTCGTCTGCCCTACCCGAAAGGAAGGTGCCATTTTCAAAAAGAGGACATTAGTTTGTTCTGTCTTTTTTAAAAATCGGTGTAAAATCTGGACACCTTGTGGCTGATTTCTACCTCTGCCCCCCGAGGACAGCAGCTGGCAATTTTGATAGGGAAGATCAAAAGAGATTTGAGATCTCTTCTTGAAATGAAGACACAGCTGCTGTTTTGCAGAGGGCAAGAAAAAAATTGACAACATTTTGGCTTTAGGCTTTCTGTTCTTAACCAGCGAAAGAGCACAGGTTTTAATGCTCACTTGGCAAGTGTGGCGTTGAAGTACGACTCTTGGCTTCATCTAGGCCTGCCTCCTTGCACCCTCGGTGTTTCTGTTCTCCTGCCAAAAAATGGGTCATGAAATATTCTTTTTTCCTCTCCTCTTCCTAACCAAACTCAGCAGTTTTATTAAGGAAATAAATGGATGGAGGTGTTCTCTTTTCTGATCACTTTCTCTGCAAGCACCAGCGGGGATCGAATAGAAACCATTTTTTCATATAGACAATGGGGAAACGCAGAAAGCTGATGAGATGCACCAAAAGTCATTCTTCTCTCTCCTCGTGGCTCGAGGCTTTCACACCATTCAAACCGAGGTCCATTTATTTGCAGAAAAGTATCTTTCACTGGTCAAAGTGTTTGGGTTCAGCGCTCTTCCTTTCACCAGAATATCCTGTACTTCTGTGACATTGGAAAAACTTCGCTACATGGATGTAGAACACTCTGAGTGCAAGACCTGGTCAAAGGTATATTGGGCTTGTCATCTTTTGCCATGTAAATTCTGTTCCTTTCTAAAAACTTGTGTGGGTTTGGTAGAAGAGGTGGTTCACATCTCCATTGGGCTGTACAGGTTAAGTACCACCAACCCTAAAATTTTTGTCTTGTGTACAAAGGGAAGAAGTAATACTTAAACAATATATTCTGGGTGTGTTAGCACATTGCCTTGCAAAACATCTGGGATTCTTATGGACAAAGTTTTGCCACCATTTAGTGTGGTAACTAAAATGTCAAAAGAGACCAAGTTCCTAGAGATGCCCCATTTTTTAAAGACTTTGCTCAGAAGAAGGAAGGGAGCAGATAACTTTCTGGTCACCCACTTCGGACAATACGGGTGATCGGGAAAGTTACTTTAGACCCAAACAGTCCTGGTTTTGCTTGGACCTTCTTGGATTCGTCTTTTCATCCACCTTATCTCCATTCATTTATCCATCTTAATCTTCGGATTAGAGTGTCCACCCGCTCCTTTGGTCTGTTTAAACAACACCACTCGGTCAACTTTTTCCTCCAAAGCGTATCTAACAGCCAATCCACTCATATTTTGGGGTGTCCTGTAAAATCTTTTGGCACACCTTTGAAAAAAAAGGCCCGTTTGCACGAACAGAACAGCAAAGCACGTATTCACGGGCAAATTGGCAGACTTCTCCAGCAACCCTCCTCCTGACACGGATGGTGGCATCATGGATTTCCTATAAAGTT
>JANHZU010001679.1:57429-81202 GCA_032468055.1 Acrochordus granulatus
CTTCAACTCCCAGAATTCCCCAGCCAGCCACGGAAGCCCACAGATCTTAAAAGTGGTCAAGGTTGAGAAACACTGCACTAAACTGCATTGGCTTTCTTGTAAAGATCAAAACCTCCAGGCTCTGCAAGACTGCCTGTAACTAACAGTGATGCTCAGACATCACCCAACCCAAGTCATTCAGCCATTTCTTTCCTGGCCCTGCAGTTGTCCTTGAGCCAAAGCATCTTCTTGAGAACTTCAAGAAACTCAAGGTCCCATTTTAAGGAGTCGAGAGCTCCTTAGCATTCCTCAAGCCTAGGGCATCCTTTAAAATCCCAGTTCACCTCTGTCATGTTACATGGACATTCAGGGGTCCAAATCCTTGGGCTGGGAGAGACTGATTTATGGTATCTAGAGCAGCATTACATCTCATGTGACCCAAAGCAATCAGATGCAAGAAGGGACGAAAGGAACAGAGAATCCATTTGAAGCAAGGGAGACCTTTGGCAAGCTTTGGGAATTGTGATACTCCAATAAATGCTTACATTTATTAACATTAGCCAGTACAGCTACTCCTTTGGCTCTGACACTTGGTCCTAAAATCACCACTACACTTTTCTGTACTCCCTTTGCATCCAGCAGGAATGTCACCCCACGTGTGCACAACAGTTGGCAGCAATGTGCAGATGAAAATTGGGGTGTGTAATTATCTGTCTTCCACAAAGTGCTGGCTACGATAATCCAGATTAATCCATCTTCATCAGAGTCCATTACTGTGGTTAATTAAAGGGCCCATTAACATAAATGGTACAGCTCTCGGGAGATTATGCTCAAGAGGCCGTAGGGATACGAGAATGCTTGCAAATTGCAAATGCTGTCTACTTTGGGTGATTGGGATTGGCGTTAGGCAAATGCCCTCCCGCCCCCCGGCAGGAGTGCAAATAATTCACATATTCCTGTCTTGAATGTCAGCTAAATACACCAACAGCATCCTTACTGGAGCCAGGTAGAGAAACACAGGTAGGTAGGTAGGTAGGTAGGTAGGTAGGTAGGTAGGAAGGTAGGTAGGTAGGTAGGGAAGGAAGGAAGGAAGGAAGGAAGGAAGGAAGGAAGGAAGGAAGGAAGGAAGGAAAGGAAGGAAGGAAGGAAGGACAAACCCCCTTATTTTCATTTTGGAAAAGTGAGCAGACCTTATGTTGGGACCGATTGCATTACGTACAGTGCAAGTGGGGAAGCCCCCCTCCACACAGACCTGCACACATGCACCAAACACAGCCCGAGGTTCCCCGTCCCCACCCAGGTTCTCCCCCGAGCCTCCAGGTCCATCAGCACTTTCCCTTTCCTCAGGACACGTCCGCAAGTCTCAGCATCTCAGGTCTCTGAGCCTTTCCTGACGAAGGCGGCTGCTCAGCTGGCCCGGCTCTTCTCGTGCTGCAAGGGTGCCAAGTGCCAACTGGCAGAATTCCCACTGGCTTAAACTGGACGCGCTGGCAACTCATGTGCATCCGCCCCTTATTTCAGGCCTGCTTGAAAATAGCCCTGGGGCTGTGCGGTTCTGTTGATCCACTTGGAGGGAGAAGGTGGTCCCCCGCGGGTCGCTGAGCCACGACCCCCATCATCCGACAGTGAACATGCTGGCTGGGGCTGTTGGGGAGGATGGCTTGGCCACACCCGGAGAGCTGGCGATCCCACGCAGTCGCAGGCAGGGCCGCATTCTCGCGCTCACTCGCCCAGAAGGAGATTTCTTACATCCTGGGAAAATTAGGAGACTTGGTTCATCCTCGTTCTTGTTATTTCTGTTCACACGGCCTGTGGGGTCACCCACCGTGTCGGTCCACAGATGATGCGGGAGGCGAACATTCGTGGAAAGCAGAACTCAAGCAGCAGAGGAGTCCAGCTTTGTTGTGTGTCGGTAGCGAAGGGCTGAAATTCAGTATTTAGGCACAGCGGGTGACAAGAAAACGGCACTTCTGCCCGGGTTTCGGGTGTGGGATGCCACACGGGGGAACGACATCCACTGCAGAAACTTTAGTCGATGCTCATGGACACCCCTTTGCGAAAGCCGCCGTTGGAACCTTAAGACTCTTCCTTCCTTCCTTTCCTCTGGGTCCTGCAGAAGAGCCGTTGGTGGCTAAGAATTAAAGATGGGGACGATGCTGCCCATTTGCTACAACTTTTCTTCCAGCAGGAGAAAATTCTAATCGAGGCAAATCCCTGTAGCTCAGGGTTGAACCGCGGGCTCCTTGCTGATCTCTGAGCTGGGTTGTTTTCTTGCAGGCGTTTCATTACCCAAGTAGGTAACCTCATCAATGTGAGGAGGCGTTGGATCCGCTCCCTGTTTCTTTCCAGCAGCTTGCCCTGCCAAAGCTGGTAGAGATATAGGGTTTTTTCCCCCTTGGTAGAGCCTTGATTTTTTGCTCGTATTAACCCCTGCTTCTCTGGGTGTTGACTGCTGGGTGTTCTGGATTTTTTGTTTCCTGTCACTTTTAAATGGTGTGTAAATGTGGTTTACCTCTATGTGCCAGTAAAACATTCTGTGATTAATTTGGGGTCTGGCTGTGATGGGGAAGAATAACATTTATCTGTATTTTTTCTAATTCCAGACTTCTTTTCCTGGGAACCTCCACCTTGTGATGGTCTTGCGCCCCACTGGGTTTTTTCAGCGCACTTTTACCGACATTGGCTTCCGGTTTAGCCAAGAGGATTTCCTTCTCAAACTGCCAGTAAGAACCTGTTGCTTTGAACCGAGTTAAGGCTGCAGCTTTGGAGTTCAGTGACTTTAACCTGTGCAAGGTGGGAGGGGGCGGTTTGCAGGGTTATTTCTCATCATGCAATTTTTGATTGTGAACGGCGGAGCCCTTGGTGCTCTCTTGATCGCTGTTCTGCAGACGTGTCATTATCAAACCAGGTAACATCATCAGTGCTAGAGGGGAATGGAGTTTGCTCTCATGAAAGGTGGAAGCTATGTGCAATATCTTGAAGGACAGAGGATGCTGCCCCTGTATTTCATTCAGCATCATTAATATGAATTGTATGAAGCTTGGGGTGTCCTTGGCCAAAGATGTCTTCTCTTACGCAAGAGAAAGAGGAAGGAGACAGAAACAGAATTTGGTTATGATCCCTTCTCTTGCCTGGGTCTGCCACAGCTCAGGACCTCCAGAGAACTGGGCCTGATTTATAATGCACGAGCTTATAGACTTTGCCAATTCAGTGGTTTCTTCTGACGTCCTGCTTGATAATGTTTATGTGGCATCAAGTCAGTGTTGACTCTTGTGGTTGCTTAGATAGACTTCCATGATGATCTGTCCTTCATGTCTTCCAACAATGCACCCAGTGCTGCTGGAACTGAGTCCATCCACTTTCCCGCTGGTTGACCTGATCTCCTCTTTCCTTCCAACTTTCCGGCATTACCGCCTCCTCCAGAGATCTTGGTCTTTGCATCATGGGTGCAAAGTAGGGCAATTTGAAACTGGTCGTTTGTGCCTTGAGAGAGAACTCTGGGTTGATTTGTCCAACAATGCATTAGTTTCTTTCCTTGGCTGTCCATGGTGTTCTCAGAGGTCTTCTCCAACACCAAAGTTCAGAAGCATCAATACCCTTCCTGTCCTGCTTCCTCGAAGTCCAGCTTTCACTTCCATGGAGAGTCACAGGCAATAACATGGCTTCATCATGATTCACATGCTTGTGCCTCAGATTGTCTCTCTGTCTGCTCCCCCTCAGGCTGAACCCAGTTAATCCATGAACATAGCTGCGGTGCTCTATCACGGCAAGCTTCCAGACCTATGCAAAATGGACTGCATTAGCACAAGCAACTGTGATTGCTTTTTCTCTCCCCCATCTTCTCTAGGTTGTGATGTTGAGTTCTGTCAGTGAGTTATTGACATACATTGATGAAAAGCAACTGACACCTGAATTCGGAGGCACTCTGGAGTACTGCCACAGCGAATGGGTCATCTTCAGAACGGTACATCAGCCATTTGTACTCTATCATGATAATATTTTCAGACCAATGTCTTGACTTTATGAGGTTACCCTCTGGGGCAGCTATGCCTATTCCTGGATGGAATGGAAGGACGTGGCCAACTCTGCTTGTATAAAAATCAAGGTAGTCCTGCCTATTTATCAAATAAGAAATGTTCTTCGTTGTCCAGAAACCCAACTTCTTTGGGACTGGGAGGGAGATTCCAGGATTTGAGCCGCTTTGAAGCAGCAATAAGGTGGGGGCTGTCAGCATCTCAGAGGGAAACTCGTTCCATGTTATTGAATAAATGCCTAAACCAAAAATGTTTGCTTGCTAGGCTATAGAAAGCTTTGCACTCACAGTGAAGGAAACGGCTCAGATGCTGCAGTCTTTTGGCATGGAGCTGGCAGAAACACAACTGCCAGATGAAACGTATTCTATTGAACACATCCTAGCCCTTCGGACAGAAAAATACTATCAGCTAAAGGCAAGTTGAAAGAAATTGTAGCCGTTTCTTTGCTTCCCTTATATTGTTGTATTTAATTTCCAACCCTCAGTCATGGGTTCAGTTCACAAGTCATGATAAACCCTGACTGGCTTAACCCTAGTTTGTTGAGTAAGGCTGAGGGAGTTGGGTTTGCAGAATATGTATGGTTTACAGACTGTAATGGCAGGATTTTAGATCCTGATAAAGCAAAACCCTTGTTTGCTGGGTAAAAGCCACCAAGCTAGATGTTGTTCAGAAGAAGACAAAGAGAAAATATCTGGCTGGTCCCTTGCAATAATCCTTCAGAATTCCTAAAACCTGTGAGCTGAAAAGGCACCTGCATCTTCAATCAAATCTGCTCCACAGTTTAAAGCAGGGGTGTCCAACCTTGGCAATTTTAAGATATATGGACTTCAACTCCTAGAATTCTTCAGCCACCTGAGGAATTCTGGGAGTTGAAGTCCACGCATTTTAAAGTTGCCATGGTTGGACACCTGTGATTTGAAGTATTGTAATAATTAATCAAAAGTGCCGTTCTTGATAAAAGGGGCCAGTATGGATCTTCAGTAACAGAGAAGAAGGATTCCCCTGTTTTGACATGAAATCTGTTGGAAGTGGCCAACCTGTCCCTCACAGAACAAACATCAAGGTGGTCGGGGACATCTTTGCTATCTTTTGCAGGAGGACATCACCTCAGTAACCAAAGAAGGAAAGATGTTGTTGTGCAATTTAGAAGATCCACACATGGAGGATCTGGGAGAGGAGCAGCAACAGGAGAGGTCGAGTGATTGGGAGACTGTTCATCGGTGGGTGTCATGAGCCTGAAGCTTAGTTTTAGGCTGGGTAACTAGAAATTCAGGCGGAGCCACCCAAGCCAATGCGAAGGAGAATGGCTGACCCAGAGAATCATCTTAGGAGACAAAATCTGCCACGGAACACTAAAGCAAGGATGTGGCTAAAAGAGGTTTAAATTCTCTTGGATTCATAAGCTCCTGCAAAGTATCCAGAGTAGAGATTTCATAACCCATCTCTGCTCACAAAACCCTTGTTCTTGTTCTCACCATGACTTCTGTCTAGTTTGTATTTGTTAATTTAAGGCTAGGAGTCAATCACGGTCATGCAGACTCAGTTCAGCTCCTTCAAACACCAAGTAAAAGGATTTAGAGTAGTAGGTGAGGGGGAGGAGAGCAATTTTTCTGGAAACCGTGGAAAGAGGTGGATCAGAAAGAATGGAAAAGTTGCTTCTTCTTAATAGAAGGGACTATATTGTCCTCCTCTGTCATGTCATGGCTGTCATTGTGCCATTTTCTATGAATCGGCAGCTCTTCCAAGATCCCAGTTTTCACTTAAGAGGGGCCTAAATCTCAAGGCTGTGTAATCTCAAACCTGGTTGATATCAAGGCCAAGTTGAACTTTTTGGATGGGTCTCATACTAGACTTAGCTGTGAGTAAAACCCTTTTGAGTCCTCTAGATAGATGTAGGACAGAAGACATTGAGAAACATGCGCAGATCCACCAAGTGACTGACTTTGTTTGCTCCTGCGAGGAAAGTTTACTCACCCAACTGCACGAGATGGAAACGGCTTTTGACGGATTCTGGGAGAAACATCAGCTGAAGATGGAGCAGTATTTACAACTGTGGAAGTTTGAGCAACATTTCCAAGAGGTGAGAAGAAAGTGAAGTAGCTTTGGTCTTCTTGAGAAGTTCCATAGGATAGTTTCTAACAATTTCAGAAGAAGAAAGAGAGAAATTGTCAGTGTATATTCTCATTAATACAGCTCATGAGTTGTAGCAAAATTGCAAAAAATGCAAATTTCTTAAACAGGCAACTGGACTTTTCTTATTAGTTATAGTCGGAAAACATTTCGCCTCCTATCCAGGAGACTTCTCAACTCCATGTGAAAAAGGAAGGGATGGTAAGAAAATATATACGTTTCTAAAAAAGGGGCAGGAAACAGGATGCACAGAAAGGAATAAGGATAAGAGAGGAATTAGCTTCCAAGCTGCTTTTCATACGAGAGGAGGCACATTTTTAAAATGAATTATTTTGGCATCGAATGATCCCAAAGGGCCCAGTGATGGCCCAGTATTACAAATAGGATGCATCTTTTCGCCCCTTTTCCCTTTCCTCTTTTTATTATTTTTTGATGATCATGATGATCAAAAGAGACATATGAAAAACCTTCATCAAAAAGCCCCCATCATTGCTTACACGAGTATTTTCGCCGGAGGTTTTTAATATATCCAATTTATTAAATTATCAGCAGGGCATTCTGGGGGTGGGAAGCACCAGACCTCACTGAAACGAAAACCGAGACTGGGTTTTCAAACCGCCTGAGAGCCACAGGCTGCTTGTGCCTGGTCTAAATAAATGGTGCTGTTCATGTTTGTTTTTTTCCTTTGGAAGAAAGAAAAGATTCTCTCTTTTCAGCTCAGCAAAGCCCTGGAATTCTTAACGGCCCGGCAACGGGAACTGTCGGACACAGGAGAAAATCTCTCTCAAGTGAAGCAAAGGCTCTCGGAGCTGGATACCTTGGACCAAGCAGCGCAGGTGAGTCCGTTGCCGTGGAAAACAGACCTCTGAACGTGGACCACCTTCTCTTTGTGGTTGATAAAAGATGCTGTTGGCTTGGTATTATGTTTGATTGGCAGAAGTTCCCCAAAAGATTGGAGAAAGGGATTATGGAGGACAACTGAGGGGACCTGTGGGAGGTGGATTTTCATGAACTTGGTGGTGGGATTTCTTTTTCAGGAACTAAGCTAATCCTGTGGATTTGTTTAGCTTTCTTCTGGGGGGGTAGTGATACATTAGTTTTGGATTGCTTGACTGGAAGCACATTTATCCAGAGACCTGGCTGATGTCAGAATCTCTGCAGGTACTTGAATTGAAGACCTCTGGAGAATCTCAGAGCGGTTGGCTTCATTGGGAAGTTGAAAAAATGTCCCAGGAAAAGATCGTGACAAACTGCTTTGGTTTCGTGGCTCAAAAACTATGAGTCTAGGAGGTGAATTTGACTCCTTTCACAGCACAATACTGGCAAGGTCCAACCGCCCCAGTAAAATACTTGGAGAGCACATTGCAACCTTCAGCCAAAAGCAATCCAAAGATTAAAACAAGCCATGTTCAGATGGCAAGAATGAAGGCTGCAAAGATTTTGGTAGGAGATGTGTCAGAAATTGAACTGAGAAAGGAAGAGTCGAAAGTTATGGGAGATGACACGACGACATGATTTTGGCATAACTCCGTCCCATTGTTCCTCTCTCTGACTTTAAAAGGATTTAACAGGAAAGGCTCAAGTGGCGATTCTTCACGGACACCAAATGGCTGCCAACCACCATTATGCCCTCAACTTGATTTGCCAGCAGTGCAACGAACTGCGCCACCATTCTGATATCTTGCTGGAGGAAATCAAAAGGAAGCACAGCAGGCTCCAGCAGACAATGGACCTCCTCACCTCTCTGCAGCAGGTAATCCAAGGAGGTAGATGTGTGGAGACATCTACTTGCTTCGACCATCCTTGCTTCATCAGTAGGAGAGAGTGGAGATGCAGACAGTGACAGGATAATGGTTTGGGGCTTTCTGATTCTACTCATGAGCCTTGTTCATCCACCTTGCCTCTTTGCCAGGCCCTGGAATGCTGTGATGAAGGTGTGTATCTTCTCGCCAACCAGCCGCTGGATAAATGCCAGTCCCGGGAAGGGGCTCAGAAAGCTCTCCAAGACATAGAGAAGTTCCTTGAGAGCTCTTCGCTGAATTTAAACATGGATCCCCAAGCCCTGTCCTCCAACTTTCATCTCATCCTAACACCAGAACTCAAGGTATGTGTAAAAGAGGATTTTCACACTAGTAACATGGTCAGTAGCTCTTACATAAATGAAAACCAGGTGCAGGCTGGTTGCCTTCTCTGGAGAAACCGGCATTCCCCGGTTAGACTGAAAGCAGCCAACATGGTGAAAGGCTCAACCAGCTAAAGATTCCAGAGATGTTAAATTTGATGGCCTCCATATGAGGTCACGGTAGCCCCTACATGGAGCAACTTCAACACTGTTGTGCTTCAGATCCATTCTAGACAAATCTCAGTTGCATCCTGGTGATCAGAAGAGAAGAAGACAGCCCCCTCCTCAGAACTGATGCAGGAGTTGGAATGACACAAAAAGCAGAAAATAGGTGTAACTTTTTGAGGGCTCATTTTAAACCTTCTGCTTTCTCTGGGAGTTCCCTGGGCCAAGTGGCTCCCCACTTGTGTCTCCAAATATTGTGCCCATGAAGTTGCAGAGGAAAATGGCCAGGTTCAGCCATTTAAAATTGGATTTTGAGTTTCAGAGGGGGCTTCCCTCTCACAGCTGTCCAGCTCCCATTCCAACTCTTTAAGCTCTAAATAAGCCCAAGCAGGCTGAAAAACCTTCAATGTGTCTCTCTTGCAACAGCCCCAGACGGTCTTTTGTAATCTTCCATAAAGTCAGGAAGCCCTCAGCCACTCAGATGTTGCCCGGTTTTGTTTTACCTAACTCAGGTAGCTCTTCTGTAAGAGAAATTCATCGCCCAAATGTTCAAAATAGATATTTTGAACCAGTGAAAAGCTAATGGTGGAAAGCACCAATTGATCCATGCTTGGGGTGTCCCTGTGGTCTGGAAAGATAGATCAACGCCCTTGGTTCTAAGCAGCCATCAATTACCCAGCAAGTGGGCCTGATGAAATGTGAAACAAAGTTGTGATTGTTGCTTATAAGATTTTTCTTTTGGGGGGATCCACAGGCTCGGATACAGATGGTCCAGATCAAACTGGAGAATGTGCGCAGCATGTTTGAGAACCGACAGGCTTGCTTCAGAAAGCTTGCAGACAAGCAAGCCCGCCCGGTGCAGCTTGTAGCTCCACGGCCAGAATGCTCACCCCGGTCAAAATCGCCACTGTTTTCCCCCAAACATGGTAACATGCATTTGAGTCCCATTATCAGAAGTATTCATGATTGAGCAGCTTTGGGGAAATAGGACCCGGGTTGGGGGCTGCATGTGGGAGAATCCATCCAGAGGGGTGGGCCTGTATTGGCAAGCACCAGAGACATCACTCACCCATCTTTGCACCTTCATTCCCTTCGCTGTTTTTGTCATTTAAAAAAAAATATCTTGGAAGTTCTTCTGAAGGAAGTTCTCCAGGGTTCTCCAAGTTCTTCACCCCATATGGAAGTGAAAAGGATGAGGAACCTGGAGTCCCACCGCTCCCATTCTTGAGTTCTGTGTCTTCTACAATATCTCCACCAGTTTTTCATCTCCTCTCCTACCCCCTGTCTCTTTCTTAATCCTGACCTAATTTGTAATTTTTTTTATTCTTGCAACAGCACAGTTTGAAGATCAGACATCTTCTCTACATATCTGTTTACACTCTTCTGCATCTGTTTTTCTCCCTACTTCCTTTGCCCATTGCTACATCCCAGGTGCTTCTTCTATATACCTGATATTTCAATTTTTAAATAACTGCAAAATAGATATCAATCACATTTGGATACTGCTCCTTTTGTTCTGCTGAAGTTTCTATTTTTTTTTAATTTTATAAATATTAGATTTAGGAAGGGCAACAGGGTGGAGTGATGAGACCTCTCATGGCATGCCCTTCTACCTCTGTACTGCATTGAATCCACTATATAAAATTGGCCTCAATATTTCTTTGCCAAGGTGAACTACCCCAGGGGATGATTTCACCTTAGGATCTGCTTCTGGCCTTTTAAAAACAACCCTGTCCAAATGAGCCATCTCCAATGGCAGCTTCAAAATCCCCCTTGTCAAGACTGAATTTACTCCTGTTCACTGGGTCCATGTCCTATTATGTATGTATTTATTTGAATCTTGCCTTTATTATTTTATAAACAACTGAAGGTGGTGTTTCACTTTCCTCCTCCTGTTTTTCCCATAACAGCAACCCTGTGAGGTGAGTTGGGCTGAGAGAGCTGGCTTTCATGGCTGTGGCAGGATTAGAACTCACAACCTCCAGGTTTCTAGGTTGTTACCTTAACCACCTAGGCCAGACTGGCTCTCTGGACAATAATTGTCCTATTTGTTGGTAGCTAGGCAGAATATTTTCCAATCTTCAGACTTCCTTTTGGCAAAGGAGCAGCTATATAAATTTATTTAATCAATCAATCACTGCTAGCCTCTATTGCAGTTACCGAAGGAGTAGAAATATTAGATTGGGTAGAAAGAATGGATGGAAAAATGGATGGATCATACACACACACACACACACACACACATATAGAGAGAGTGATGATAGATGTTAGATATATAGACAATATAGATGAATTGGATTGGTTTGAAAAATGGATGGATGGACATATAATTAGAATGGATGGGTAGATAGATTAGATTGGCTGATTTCTCTGAGGGCAAGAGAGAGAGATCACACACACAGATATCCATATCCATACATATATTCATTTTTTCATTCATTTCAAATTGTTTGATTTTTTTTCTGGTCTTTTTAGTTCAGCCTTCAACTAATTCACCCCTCCCTTTTGGATTCACTTTCTCCCCCTATTTAAAAGTACCCTGGGGGGGAGGGTTGCTCTGCCCTCCTACAGTAGCCAAATATACCCCATTTTACCAAAAGAGTAAAAGAGTTCAACAAGAAATGATCCATATTTTTATGTCCAAGGTGTGGATTTCAATTCCACTTTGAAATTTTCCTTTGATATTTCGCTGCCTGGCAAGAAAGCATCACGGAAATCTCAAAACTCCCGCAAGGTAAGGTATAATTTAAAAACCAATGAAATGCCACTAGAAGCTACGTGACATTTTGTGCTGTGAGCTGGTGATTTTGAGTTGGCCAAGCAGTATGTCTTGCTGTACTTTCCTTCCTGGGCATTTCTGTTCTACTGTCACTAAACCTTCACATGTTTCATCTTGGGTTGAGTTCTTCTGTCTTTCCTCAACAAGTTTCACTGCATTTTTCCCAAATTTGGAGTTCTGCAAACTTACTAATATTGCTGTCTTATCTAGGTATGGCCCCATTTCTCAGCACTAAAAGAATAATTTTGCAATGTGTATGTAGCATTTACCATAAATCCATCCTTAAGGACGTAGGTATAAAATATAATTTAAATAAATCAACATGATGAATAAACCAAGATAAGCCATCATCTCAGTGCTACACTTTCATCTCCTTGAGTTGAGAAATATTCCTGCCTTACACCGGTCAGATTTCATTGTTGTATATGAACTGGGAATTGCCATTAAGCTAACCTGTGATTTATACCAAGAGTCATAACTGGAAACCACTTTTTAATCTCAATTCAACCAATTGTAAAATTGCTAGTTCTGATGTTTACCTTGATGAGCTGGTAGTAAATTTAACCCAGGAAGCTTATGTTCTTTTTCTCCAGAAAGGAAATATATTATATATATATATCCAGTTTAGAATTGGAGCAGGCTCACTATTGTTCCTTCAAAAATATTTGATGTTGGTTCCTGGTTGATGAGTCTCCATTTCTCTTTTATTTTTCTGTTTTCTCTCCCATGTGCTTTGTTGGTTGCAAATCCTTAGGGCAGTGTTTCTCACCCTTGGCAACTTTTAAGATATTTGGACTTTAACTCCCAGAATTCTCTAGCCTCTGACTGGCTGGGGAATTCTGGGAATTGAAGTCCCCACATCTTGAAATGGCTAAGGCTGAGAAACACTGCCTTAGAGGCTGAACTCTAATACGTTGAGAGCATAATGCAAAGACAGTCTTAAAAATGAACCATTGCTCAGTTATCTCCATTTCTGTTTGTTCTCTCCAGATTGAAGTCGTGCACAACTATCAAGAGAAACGCAATTCCTTGCAGTACTACATTACTGAAAGTGAAGACAGCTTAGATATGCTGAAAAGGTGTGTTGGCTCTTCCACTTATCTCCTTTCCATCAAGTTTGTTTAATCTGAAAAGAAGGCTAGGTCTCACGAATGGTGGCAAGGATCCGCATCCCAGGAACATATTCACTCAAATTCATGCCGACCCCTGGAATTGAGGAAGAAGTTTTACGTGCCTTAGCTTTCGAGTTTATACTAAAACCCATCCTCAGAGGCATGAGAGAGCAACATACAAATTACTGATACAATCGCCAGCATCTGTTCTAGAAATGGGGGAGTTTTTCTCTCATGCCTCTGAGGATGGGTTTTAGTGTAAACTCGAAAGCTAAGGCACGTAAAACGTCTTCCTCAATCCCAGGGGTTGGCATGAATTTGACTGAAGGCTAGATCTGGTTCCTGCAACCAAGCAAGTTTTGAACAAGAGCCTTTGGTCCTGTTAGTTACGATGTTTGAAAACTCTTGATCCGTGAAGAAACTCCACCACTATGACCATAAACATGAAGGCTAAAATCTTTTATGGCTTTTACCAAAAGTTGGATTCAGTAGCTCATCTTGTTTTGTTGTTGGCTTCTGGAATGGTTGTAGAGTCAGCTGTAGATGCTTTTTGGTTTGGTTTTCTTCTAGCCACGTCATACACGAACTGATACAAACTGAACGAGTGTATGTTGAGGAGCTTTTCACTGTTTTGATGGTGAGTATGTATTCATTTGATGATTGTTTTACACACATTAGGCCGCCCAACTCCATGACAACTTCTCACGTCTTACTGCTCTATTAAATATAGCGAGTGCCCTATTTTACTTCTGTGCCCATCCATTTCCTTTCTCAGATTCCCAGATACACTCAATGTTAATCGAACCTGGACGCCATAGGATTTCTTTTTCCTTTTTTAAAAATCATCTTGGAAGCAGATTTAAAGCATAGTGTCAAATCTGATGGGTTTCCCCATCTTCATCCATACATTGAAGGGGAACGTTTGAAGTAGCCAAACATTTAGCGCACAGTAGATCTTTACTCGTTACAAAGTCAAGTTGGTAGAGCAGAGAACCAGAACTTCTAGTTCAATATATAGATTTGAGAAGGTTGGGCTTTCCTGGAACATGATGGCTAAAGATTAAGCCAGCTAGCATGGTCCCACATTCTAACTAGCATGGCCATGTCTTTTAGCAAACCAAAATAATCCTCAAGGTAGTATTTTCTGGGCAGTTGGAAGAGTTGCATTCTCCATGGATTTAATCTCCTTTTCCAAAAATAGCTTTCTGATTGCCAAATATTGGAAACTGATTTTGATTGCCAAATATTGGAAACTGTCAAGCAAAAGAACAGGAATTTTAGGGAGATGGTTCCTAAATGAGCTACGGCTTTGCTGCAGATCAAAAAAGAGACAGTCCTGATATTTGGCACATAAATGGAACAATCTAGATGAGGGGTGTCTGTCCTTGGCAACTTTAAGATGTGTGAACTTCAATTCCCAGAATTCCTCAGCCAGCATTCTAGGACTTGAAATCCACACATCTTAAAATTGCCAAGGTTGGACACTCCTGGTTTAGATTATAGGTCAGTTTCTGAAGATGCCAACTATCAGCATGGACTTCTCTTAGTATATTTGACATAGCCAAAGGAAATTAGATCTCTTGGAATTGTTCACAATCTCCTAAAAAGGTGCTTTGGGATTAAAAAAAAGATATGTCAAATGCTATTAAACCTGACATCCCAGCACTGAAGAAGGCTATGTGGCTAATGCTGATTTTTTGCTCACGGTACTCAATGCAAAGGATGCCTAATGCTTAACGGGGTGATGCTGTTGGCAGGGATACCGAGCTGAAATGGACAACCCCACCATGGCTTTTCTCTTACCACCCCTTTTGAGAAACTGCAGAGATGTTCTCTTTGGAAACATGCCTGAGATTTATGACTTCCACAACAAGTAAGCTGGCACCAAATTCTGTATTCTTTCATTTTGACTGACATTACTTTCAAAATAAATTCAAGGAATGTATATCATCCATATTTCTTCTCTTCTTTTCCTTTGTGGGCAGTATCTTCCTCCACCATCTGGAGAGTTGTCTTGAAGCTCCAGAGAAAGTTGGATGCTGTTTCTTGGAAAGGGTTTGTAAGCACCTTTTTCAAACAGACTGTGGGTTCCCTTATACCAGGGGTGGAGATCCAGTAGATCTGGGGAGGGCCCAGGGAAACCACTGTTGTTTCTGTGGTCATCTAATTCTGAAAGCTCTCTCTTGAAGCCTTTGGATGTAGAAACAGGTTGTTGTTTTTATTTTTTGTTCCCTTCTACAGCGGGAAGATTTTCAGATGTATGAAAAGTATTGTCAGAACAAACCACAGTCAGAATCTCTCTGGAGACAATATGCTGAAAGTCTGTTCTTCCAGGTAGTGTCCCTTTCTCGAGTGGACGCAGTAAATGGAATACATTTTTAGGTTCCATTTCCTTCTGGAAATTTAGGTAGAGATATAATTTCAGTTTTGAGAGGTGTGGCTTTTATTTTAGGGGTCCCCTAAGGTAGTTTGAGAAATAAAAAGCAAACTCTCCAAAATTTTGCATACATATTTTGACCATTAAGTTGCAAGGGATTTCCTTTTGTGTAAGGGAGAGAGAGAGCTGAATAAAAAACCCTGATCTAAATAGATTTAGAAGTTGGATGTTTTAATTATAATTGGGGGGGGATTGACTTACATTGTTGTTCCTGATGTGGCTGTGTTCCTGGATGTGGGGTTCAAGCATTGGTTGGAGCCTGTGGAATGCATACATTGAATTAGTTTTATTGCTGTGATTGATGTTTATATCTCAACAGCCAACTGTTTATTTATTTATTTCATGTATATCTGGGGGTATGTCGCTATGTTGTTAGGGTTAGAACATCATGAAGAAAATCGATGTGGTCTTTAAGAGACAACAGCAACTTGATGGCACATAATCCATCAATCAGTTGTTGTGACCCAGAGTCACTTATTGAAGATGGGCAGCCCTATTGGTTGAATAAATAAATAAGTGAAGGAGCTGCCAAGTATTTAAGGTGGGACTTACTGAATGCAAAGCATTGGAGCTGGTAAACATTTATTTAATCCTGAGATTAGACAACAGGCTTGTCTCCTCAATTTTGAAAGCCCAGAATTGTCAGTAGGAGTCGTCCTAATTGAGGAGCTTTGGGATAAGCCGTCCACCTATTTGGTGGACATCCAGGTTACAAAAGATGGGTCTCGGTGTTCCACATGGAAAATAAGTTGTGTTTCTTTTGCAGGAATGCCAAAAAAAGCTAGAACACAAACTTAGTCTGGATTCCTACTTGCTCAAACCAGTGCAGAGGTTAACCAAGTACCAGTTGCTTCTCAAGGTATGGGGAAACTTGGCTGTAAAAGGCCTCTGGATCTGAACCTTCTTCCTACCTCTTGGAGGATTCTGGAACCAACATTAAATTCCCTTGAGAAGAGCTAGGGGAATTTTTTAGGATGATTGTCCTTGGGAAAAGAATTAATCAACTCTACTTATTTTTAATTTGCAGGAACTGCTGAAGTACAGCACCAGCTGCGACGGTGTGCAGGAACTGCAAGAGGCTTTAGTTGCCATGTTGGATTTGGTCAAGTCAGTCAATGACTCCATGCATCAGATTTCCATCACTGGCTACGATGTAAGCTTTGGGACTTTTGTTTAAGAAGAACTTCCAGCATTGCAAAAAAAAAAGGCCTGCCTGGTGTAAATCTTTTCTCTTTCTTCCAGGGAGACCTAAGTGAGCTTGGCAAAGTGTTGATGCAAGGCTCCTTCAGCGTCTGGGTGGGCCACCGGAAAGGCCCTACGAAGATGAAAGATCTGGCTCGGTTCAAGCCGATGCAGAGGCACCTTTTCCTCTACGAGAAAGCGCTGGTCTTCTGCAAGAAACGAGAGGAGCACTGTGACGGCTACGACAAAAGGGCGTCCTACAGCTTCAAGCACTTTTTGAAAGTAAGGAAATGCTTTGCGCTCAGATACTGGCGGTTTCCTGCGTCACAATTTAATTTTCAGCACTGGGGTGAAGAGTCTCCATTGCAGAGCGGCTTTTGGAGGAGATGTAGATTAAAAAGGAAATGAAAACTGTGCCCTGCTCAAAATCAGTGCCGAAATCTGATCGCAACAAGGCAGGTATGGAAGTGTGCAAACCGGGTGAAGGTGCTTCCCCGTGCTCATCCCTGGCAGATGTTCTCCACTTGTCACTAAACGTATCCTCCAATCATGAGGACAAGAATCTTGACCACGTTTCTGGTCATTTCTCCATGCTAAAGATGCATCTTACAGGTAGTTCTTAACTTATGAGCAGACTTGGGACCAAATTTTCCATTGCTAAGCAAGGTAGTTGTTAAATGCGTCACACCCAGTTTTACAACCTTTTTTTGCCGTGGTTGTCAAGCGAATCACTGCAGTTGTTCAGTGAATCCAGCTTCCCCCACTGACTTTGCTGTGAAGGTTGCAAATGGCAATCACAAATACATGCCAGTTGCCAACCACCCAAATTTTGATCACATGACCGTGGGGAGGCTGCTACAGCTGTATATATATATGAGGACCGGTCGGAAGTCACTTTTTTCAGTGCCGTTGTAACTTCAAACAGTTGCTAAGCAAATGGTTGTAAGTCGAGGATTACCTGCATTGCGTTTGGCCAGGCCTTTTGGAGGGCAATCCTGTTTGCAGAAAGATTGCGTAGTTTCCCTTCTTCAAAGCAGGAGGAAAAAGCCTGGAGCATTTTTGCTTCCCATCAAGCCTTCCTGCCGATTTCTTCCTCGTTGCCCTCTCTCCTCCTCCAATGCATTATTTTTCCTGGTTTGTCTGTCCAACTGAAACCTAAAAGCTTGGAAAGAGGAGAGGAAAAGGGATCAGCGGTTTTCTGTCTGGCTGCTCTTTGCCTCTGGGCGTGTCAGCAACTCCTTTAGAGGCCTCCAGCTGAGGGTCTCATCTGTTTATCCAGCCGTGTCCGGAAACCTCATTTGCAGAAACAACCTCCCAATTGGCCAAGGCCTCCCCCAGGTCATCTATCATAGCGGCTGGAAGCGATGTCCAAAGCAGAGGAGGGAGGGAGAGCAGAAGGTTTTGCAGACGGCCCCATTTGTTTCATGTCCTTCTGCCCACCTTGTTTTGGGCATACAGACAGGACCAGATATTCATTCACAAGTGCAAGAGGAGCACTGAACTGAACCCCGCCGTTCAAATTTACAGGGAGCCCTGTTCATCTGGCTCGGCAGGGGCATTCACGGGTTGAGATGCGATGAAGCAGCTCTGAAAAGCTGGCTTGAGGCCCATGTTCTCCTGACATGACTCATCTAACCATCTTCTACCTCTGGCTAGTGACTCAGCCTGGTGCTTTGGCAGCCTGCAATCCGGAATAAGCAGTCCGCCACGTTTTCAATCTTCTCAGCTTTTCCTTGCTTAAAAACAAAAAGATGAGATAGAGAGAAGGAGACCCTGGTGGTGATTCGATGAGAATCAACATCACCCAAGCTGGAGGGAGGACCTTCTCCTCATTTCACTTTTCTTCCCCACAGGCTCGCCTATCTTCAGATATACCTGAAGGGCAGGGATGTCAGTAGAAGGAGACTAATTCTCCTTGAGGGCAGGACATTGCTGGTGGGTTAATGCTATAATGAAGGAGATTTGATCTGGAGAAGAAGACATTTCTGACTCAGTGAGCTGTCAACCAGCAAAACAGGCTGCCACATGAATGATGACTTCTCTTATGCTGCAGAACTTCCAACAGATCCAACAGTGAATCCTACATGGAGCAGAGGGTCGCCATAGATTATCTTTAGATCCTTTTCAATTCTTTGGTTTTCTGTGGCCACTGAGAAGGTGGGGCCGTCTCAAGACGGAAGGAGAAAAATGATAGAAATCCCTCTGTCTTTGTAGAGCTGCCCTAGGACTCCATCTCTGCCTCAAAACTGGGAAGGGGAGTGGGGTTTCAACCTCCCAGTTGTTTGTACAATCTGGTTAGCAGAAAGAAGTTAGTTTATCCCCAAACAAGCCCATTTAGTCGCTACAAGCATGTCATGTGAAGACTACATCATCCTTGCTAAACCAAAGTTAGGCATTTTGTTAGCCCACAAGTCTCATTGTTTGTTTGTTTTTTTAAATTGTAGCCCCCAAAGGCTGTTGATTATTGAAGAGCAGAAATTGGCTTTACGGTCATTTTAAGACTGGAAACTCACCAAAATGGAAACTGAAGATTTAAATCAGTACCGTTTTTTAATTAAAAAAATCAATAAAAGCTAAAGTTTGGAAAAAAGGTGACATGAAATGGGGATGACCAGCCAAGGATATTCCTTCCTTCTTTCTTCTTTTAGATGAATGCTGTTGGAATCACAGAAAATGTAAAAGGAGATCCTCGCAAGTTTGAGATCTGGTATAGCAGCCGAGAAGAAGTCTATGTTGTACAGGTAGTCTTCCTCCCACATCACTCCCATAACTGTGAAATTGAGGGACAAACATTTGAATTTTCTGAAACCAAAACAAAAGTTTACCTATTGGAGGTGAACCAGCAACATCTTGGCCCTCCATAGGATGAACCGGCCCCAAAGCATGATATCAAAGTTGCCAGGAAATGTCTATAAAGTTGATTTCATTTTCATCAGAGTTTGCAAGATCATGGCCGTTTGCTTGGTGTGATTTGGTGGGGTGGGGGATATACATACGTATACATGGAAATGCCCCTCTTGACAGATGAAGTCGGGACCTCTGAATGTTGGTACCAGATTTCAAGGGGGAAATTTGATTTTAGATCATACCATCTTCTCTTAGGCTCAAACCTTTGATCTGAAGGTGGCCTGGCTAAACGAAATACGAAAGATATTATTCAAGCAGCAACAGCTCATCAAAGGTAAGGTACCCTAGTTTAGAAACTCTTCGAGACATATACAAAACCAGGGTGGTTTGTACTCCACAGTCTGAACTGGAGATGGGTGATCATTTTTGGAAAGCTAAAAATTAAATCCATACCCATTAACAGATATCCTTAACAGGAGCAGCTTTTTACGAAGCTTTTGATCCAATTTATTTTCTTTTGATCCAATTTATTTTCTAGACCAAAGGTCTAGTCCAAGATTGTTTTCCCAGATCTGGATATTGACAGTTTCCCCATTTCTAGCTGTGTGAATGTTTGGTAAAGAGAAGATATGGAACTAATACAGTACTGTATCATATTCACAGTTGAGAAGCAAGCAGCACCTTTGTGTACTGATACAATTCAACTTTCTCCTCCATTGAATGAAGGGTAAGTCAGGGGGGAAAATGCAATCTTTGGATAATTCATATGTCTTATCATAAATCCCATTGAATTTCTATATCATTCTGACTTAAAAAAAATTCCAGACCATTATTTTTATGCATCATCTTCTCTACTGCAGTGAAACTTTTATCAGACTTCAGTTTAATGGTATGAAACATGGAACAAACCAATATCCGTACTAATTATTGTTATTGGCCTAAGGGCATGATTATCCAAATGACATATTTGCAGGGTGACATCCTTACATAAATGATGCAAATGGCATTTGTTCCATTTGCATAATGAAGTCCATATGCAAATGCCACAAATTGTTCTGAATGAAATATACCCCATTCAGTGAATATGAATAAGATGTTTTTCCCCACTCCAATTAAAATACATTTTAATATATATGCATTTTTCCCCCCTGGAAAACATCAGAATCAGCATGTTTTGTCACACAACTTCTTCTGACTCATTCCATTTTCAAATTGAGTCCCAGATCACAAAATCTGGAAAAGCATACAATCCAGAGCTAATTGAGTTGTGTTCCCCTGTTGACCCAGGAAACGTGAATGAACTCAACTCTGTAAAAAATGCAAAGCAAAAGTTTTAATCTTGGTCTTATTCCTTCTGATCTTCTAAATGGACTTTGTGTGCTTCCAGGAAACAGCCAAGAGCTTCTGTAAGCTCAGAGGAGAACGACTCTGAACATTCCAGCCCCATAGCTGTAGAGAACTTAGCTTCTTCTGCCCAGAACAAACCAAGCAGACGTACGTATCTCTGTATATTCTTCTCTTTCTTCTTCTTTTGACTATGTCATCCACAGGCATAGCTTGGGAAAAGTACTTTGGCCTGAGGGTGTAGTCTACAACAGGAGATACAATGCACATTTTTGGGGAGGTGACATTTTTGGAGAACTTGTGGAGATTTCCTCTAGGGAACTGTGTTCAGCCATGGAGTATCTGCTGTGGCTTCTGATTGCAAAGATTGCAAAAGGCAAAAAAAAAGTGTGATGGAGTATCTAGTAGCAAGAGAATACTTTTATAGACCCTCTTCCAACCATATTTCTTTTGGCTGGTAAAATCTAAAGCTGGTGATCCTAAAGGTAGTCCTATGAGCAAAGCCATGGAAAGAGGTGGTCCTTTCAACAAGGATTGTCGTCTTAAAACAAGGATTATTTCTTCCCTTTTCATGCAGCTTGGTCAGGCATGTCCCATTCATTAGAAATCTGTGAAGGCCTCGAAGAGTGGTCTGGCCACCATTACTTCTCAACCTGCTCCGACACTGAAGAAGAAGAAGATGGCAGCCAACTGGTTAGTGGGGACCTTGGGTGGGATTTTGGGAATTGTAGGCCAACCCAGCTTCAAAGCAATAAGTTGGGGGAGACTCTCCTAAACCAGAGCTATGCAAAATAGTCTACCATGGAACAATCCAACTTGGAAAAGTGTTCTTCTGAGTGTCAGTGATATGGAGCTTTGTGTACCATGGTTGGACTGCTTTGGTATCATTCAGAAGAGCCCATTTTGAAGTTAGAATGGTACATTTTAAGGTGGAGAATTATATCTCTGACATAAACCATCTATTTATTGTTCATGCTTTAGTCTCCAGGAAAATATAAAGCCCTAGCAGATTGCAAGAAGAGAGATTCAGATGAACTTCTGGTGAAGAATGGGGATGTCATTCAGCTCTTGAACAAAGATAGAGAAGGGCAGTGGTAGGTGCTCCAGGCATCCTTCTTTTGGTCTACAAGAACCTTGTAGTATGTGAAAAGAAAACTAAGAATGCTCTACGGCTTTACAAAGAGCTTTTTCTGGCTTTTTCTCTTCACCATCTCCTTCCTTCCTTTATCTGAAAGGTTGGTCAAAAACCTCAACCGAAGTAAAGAAGGCTGGGTGCCCACCAACAGTCTGCAGATAATCCTCGGGGACTGTAGGTTTCAGAGCACCAGAGTCACAGGTATTCCTGTGATGATACATGACTCGCTCATCTGAACTGTTTCAGCATTGGCATGCGCAGGAATTTGGAGACATGGGCATTGCTTTGCTTGCTTGCTTGTGTGGATCCTGACTTTTGCTAAGATAAAGCAGAGGATGGGGAGAGTTCAATAATCTAATAGGTTTCAGGAAGCAAGTATTTAGGCAGTCTTCTTTTTTTCCTCCTCTTTGCTCCTCTTCTTGTTCTCCATCCATCCATCTCTTCTCCTTCTTCTCTTTCCTAATATACTCTAAGAAATTAGCACTTAGCAATCGCATTCAACTCTCCTCCTCTTCCTTTTCCTTCCTAATATACCTTCCATTCTTCCTTCCTCCTCCTCCTTCTCTCATGATTTTATTTGGAGAACCACAAATTAACTGATCAAGACTTGAAAATAACCCTACTTGAATGAAAGGACGTAACGTCCAGTCCTGGCAAGCCATATCTGTGACTTGCCACTGGGTAGGAGATGTGCCTATGAGAATTTTTGCCAATTGTGGATGCATGAATTATATTTTTGGTCTATAAGTGATAGGAATAGAAGCATGCTTGCTTGTTCAGATCAGAAATGAAGATGGTTTGTTAAGATCCTGTGCAAAGAACCTGAGTCTGCATTAAAAAAATAGTTTATCACCTCTATTGCTGTCACAGCCATAAATTTTCTTAAGGGGGAATCAATTTTTCACGAGAGAAAAATAAATGTAATCACAAGAATTGTGGCTGACAGAAACTAACTTGGATGTTATGGAAAGAGCCTGGCTCTCCCAGACTGTGGGACTATTTCTATAACATTCACGATTAATTGCTCCAAATATTTTAAGTCATTTCTACATCTTTAAGAGAGTTTATTTTATGGATTCGATTCCTCAGTGTTACAATCATTTACGACTCTTGATGGTGTATAAGCGATTTCTATTTGCTTCCAGTTTATGCTCCATGATAGCTAATGTTGGATTTGTACTTTCCTATTTTCTTTGTTGATATGGAGATTTGAGTATTTTGTCCCTGCTTCCTGAAAATAGTATTCAGACAACAAAGAACACAATAAGGTACCTTCTTTATTAAGTCCACTTAATTTATTAAGATAAGTCCCCTTATCTTAAATTTGCCAAGGTTGAGACATACTTGCCTAAAAATCATCTGTTTTTTCCAAATCTTAACAAATCATCTTCAGTTCTTCCACCTCGAATGTTTTATCACATCATTGATGGGATATATTGTACTATGCTTGCAGGCCACATTGTCAAATCTTGGTAAGGAGTACCCCAGACCAAAGACATCTAAGAAAGTATTACTCCAATGGGAGAAAACATCCTTTGAGAAGAGTGAAGGGGTTGGCATGACTTTTCCAAGCAGATGCTAAACAAGTCAAGAAAGTCCAGTGGTTGTGAACAACCAGGTTAACAGGCCATGGTCTTAATCTGTCTCCTGATAACATATCTGGTATTTTCCAAAGACAGACCAATCAAAAATTAGCTCCTGTGAAACAAATCCAAATCAGACCAATTACAAATCCACCTGGATGAAAAACTGATTGGAAATTGGCTTTTAAAAACTGGCATGGTCCAATTAGAGATTAAATCAGTTACATGTATTAGAGCTCAGTCAGTTCATGCTTAGTGGCCTGTGAGATGCTAAGATGTATGCTGCAACACACATCACTTTTCCTCTGAAAATGCCAGAGGATTTGTTGCTGGCAAAATGTCAGGATACCAGATAATTAGACCACTTCCTATTAGCCCAGAAGCTAATCACCATTTGATTGACACTGGCCATGAAAGCCTGCACAGGATAAATCAAAGTTTCCCATTTACATTTGAGTTGGAGAGAAAAGATCTGAGAAGGAACTTTTCGCAGGCTTGCTTGATAAAACTGTGCAGGTGTTGGGAGGAAGGGAGGATTATCGTTGCTTGAAAAATTGATCAGTACCCTTGCAAAACGCTCACTTGCACTTTCTATGCACTTTAAAGATTTTCCGTAGCAAGCTTGTATGCAAACAGCCTTCATTTAGGTCCTGTCCGTGGTCTGCTAAAGAGACACGCAAAGATTTCCTTTTTGGTGGCAATGACCACTGCAAAAGGATACTTGGGTTTACATTCATTCCCTTAGCTAGGGATCTGGGGAGAAGCCATGCGCTCTGGGGATCCGTGCCTTCTAACATTTAATGCTGCTCTCCGTTGCTTTTTAGATGCTGCCCAGAATAGGATGAGGAAATTAAGCTCCCTCTGAATTTAATGAATTAAGCCCTTTGTGAATACTCCAGTGGAGACCTGAAATGGTAACAAGGG
>JANHZU010001679.1:83311-95070 GCA_032468055.1 Acrochordus granulatus
AATAATTGCACCAAAAGCTAATTTGGCATTGTAATACATGTTAATTTTCCCAGGTACTTTTCAATTCTATGTTTAGCTTTGTTAGCAATCTTAGGAAACACATATTTAATTTTTAAAAAAATGGAAAACCACCCTGCTTGCTTCTTGAATTTCAAACTTAGGGATCCAAATTAAGTATTTGGGCTGTTGTGCCATTAATTTTCTTTGCTCATACAAATAGCATTTCCCTTAACATTTCTTTTCCCTTTTTCAAAAAAATTGATAGGCAGGATTCCAGCACTGAGCAAAGAGCTGGACTAGTTGCTCTCCGAGATCCTTTCTAAATCTTACGTACAATAGTTCTGTGATGTTAATTCTCTAAAACTATTTCTGTGAAGGAGTCACAGGTCCATGTAGATTCCCTGTTCCACAATTGTATGATTCTCGAGAAAAGAAGAGGAGCTCTATTTGGACTTTGGATTAATTTATGTAGATCTCGTGGTATCTTTTATCCACTTAATGTACTTGGAAACTCTGGTGTAGATTCCAAATTTATTCTTCTTAGCACATTGCTCGCCCCAACTGGTGATCCCCGTCAGAAACCATATATGCTCAATGTCTGTGGTGTAGGGACCACCACTATCTCCTTGACAAGTATCCTTGGCTTCATCAGGAATACCTGCACAGAACATATTCGGCAAGATGGGATAACTGCTGCTCCTCAGACAGGTTGGTCGGTCAATAAACCGGATTTGCAACACTTGTAGGATGCTTGCCTGCCTGCCTTGGAAAGCCAGTTTCCCCCATCCACTCACAGTGCCCATTCCAAACTTAAGGAGGCTGTTTGTGAAATCTTTGTCTCCAAGGCAAATTGGGATGACATAGTGGTTGAACTCCAAAGGTGTGTCCAACTCAAGGAGGGCAATGTCATTGTGGTACTTGTTAGTTACATTGTATGTGGGGTGAGGGACTGTTCTAACCACATTGCGATATTGTTCAGTATTGTCCACAGCATTCACATTGTGTTCACCTGAAGGAGGAGAAGTTGAAGTTATTATAACTAAAATAGGTAGAAATGGGCAAATCTTTAAAAGTACTAGATGCCAAAAGCTACATAAAAATGACCAAGAACTTAGGGGGTATATTCTCACCACAAAACTTTCAAGATACCAAAATTCTTGAAGGAGATTATTTTTTTTCTCACATTTGTTGATGTGTAATTATGCTTGCCATTTCTATCTGTTTCTTCCTCCCCCACTGCCTCTTGGATTTTGTTATAAACCACACTACTGCAACATTAAGCAAAAATATAGCCAAAAAAAGGACATTCCAACCCAGAGATAGTTGATGGATTACCTGCTACAATTATTTGTGGTTGATACTCAAGGCAATGAGCTGCTGTGATGATCCACTTTTCATTGATGATTGTGCCACCACAGAATCCTTTCTGTTCTGAGTTGAGCAAATAAACCTGAGAACAGAAAGAAAGCATATCAAATCAAGGACTGTTTGTTAAGAACAGAGCAACTCAACAGTTGAAAGGAAATCCAAAATCTTGGTGATGAAATGATGTGACCTCATGCTTCTCTAGCATGTGGGCTTCCTGAAAGTTTCTGGTGGAACATGATGCAAGACAGACAGCAGCCAAACTGAACCTGCTGATGGCCTGATACTTGAGGGACCTGGATTTTTGGTCAGCACAAGTTAAGTTAAGCAGGGTCAGGCTTGGTTAGTATTTGGATGAGAGATTACCAGGAGGTTCTGGGGCTCTAGGCTAGATCTAGGAAGTTGAAAATGTATCTTAGAAGAAGGCAGTGGCAAACCACTTCCACCTTCACCACCATATATTTTTGCTATGATACGGATGAGTCAATGAATTCCTTAGGAGTTGACTTTGAAGTTGAGTTTGAAAAGTTAAGTTTGAAGTTGGCTTTACTCAACTCAGATGAATATTGACTGCTGAATATTCTGTGAGGGCGACTTTGAACCCTTGCAGATAAATAACAAGTATTCTTTTTGGCCATTCACAAAATATCCTGGGTTTATTAGTGTTTTGGTGTTGTCAACAATAACAAAATTTTGGATAGATCTTATCCCATTAACAAAAGAGCTCCTGCTACAGTACATAAAAATCAAATTACAACTTCACTTTTCATTCCAGGAAAGATTGCAATATGCAAGAAAATAGCTCAAGCCACAGATGGTCTTATCCTTATTAGATGTAACTTTCCAGTCCATCAGAATATGATGTAGTTGTGGGTAACTGATCTTAGTTCCTTTAAGGTGGTGATGAGAACAGTTGCCTTTAGATGGCACCAAAGTGAAGTTAACTTGGCAAAGAATAATTTATGTCATTAACTCTCAGTAACATCTTAATAGAATTTCCATTGGACTTTCAGGCTATAAACACAGAAAGTGTTTTAATTTGGTTTTTTTGCCATGTCCTTGAATTGTATTATTGTGGGAAAAAAGGACACATTGCATTGACGTGGTTCATTTTTCCAGAAGAAGCGATGAAGCCAGTGAGTGACTAAAGAGTGATGGATAGAAATAAAATAATTAAAACATTCAATTTAGTAAGTTTCAGGGCAGAAGGTTGGAAATTCCCAGGAAGAGCCAAGAAGGGAGAGGTGAAGATGCTGTATGAAAGTTTAAAATCCTTTGCTCTCTCTTTCCAATTGCAGTGAAATCAATCAGCTTATCAAACCTTATTCTTTACCTTATTATATTTTTCAAAAAAGATTAAACTGATTGACAACCAAAAACATGAGAGTTATAACAATGTGGGAATCTTCTGTTTAAGCAACTAAAGTGCTAAGCCACTACACAAGTAGGTGAGTACACGTCCTCTCAGTTTACACAAGATATGCTGAAAAGTACATACGGTTTTTCTATTTCCTCCCATGGACATATCACATGTATATAACTGTACAAAGAACAATGTTGGCACTATATGGGTTGGCAGTGGTTAAGATCTCTCCAACGCATTCTTTGACCCAGATTAACAACAGTGTATTTCTCAAGACATGGGAAGAAATCATGCCCTTTTATTTTGGGTTGATTAGACCACAAATCAAGCAGACGGTTTTATTGAACTACCGAGAGTACTTATTTAATGATTGCCTCAACCATTTGCAGTTACGATAATGATGAAAAAGTAACTTTACAGCCACTCCTTGCATTTAAAAATTTGCCAGGTCTGTAAAACAAAGGGAATCTAGAAGAAAAGAAACACAGTTGTGGTTTCAGTTAGCAATGCCTATCCTTAGTGACCAAGTTGCCAATCCCAATTGTCGCTAACAAGGACACCTGTAGCTTAGCATCAATTCTCTGCAATGGCCCTGATGGAAAGGAGGCAATTCTGGAGCAGTCTTAGACAAGTCCTAATGTCCTACCTGCCATGGGACTTCGCCTTTTTTGCTTTCCATGCCTCCAACTACTCGAGTACGGGATGCCAACTGAACAGAAACCAGCGTGTTATTGTAGCCTTCCTCCCAATCACCAGTGGTGTTACTCGAGGAGATCCAGTGATCAAATGTATTGGATGGGTGGGAGCGAGTGAATTTACTCATGGCCTCTGGAGCTTGGATCTTTCCACAGGGAAAGGGAACTGAGGAAGACACCAAAACAAGGAAGAAAAACACACCTGGAAAACTGGGTTCTTGAAAATCTTGTTGTGAACAACAATTGTTACATTCCAAAAGGATTTTCAGGAGGATGGTAAGAAATTCTATTATGCTGTACAAATTCTCAGTCATCCAGGGAATAAAATATAGCTGGAGGCTTCTAAATCTTGGCATCTGAATATTAATTTTTGATGTTATTGTTAAGCTTTCGGCCTCATCTCAAGGCCTTTCTCAAAACAAGTTGTAATAGAAGGATAAGAGTCAGTAGATGTAAAATTGACTTATCCCCCATTGCTTTTCTATTTAATTCAGTCAGGATGAGGCCAAAAGCTTAACAAAACCATCAGAAATTAATATCCAGATGCCAATATTTAGAAGAGTTCAACAATACAAATAAGAATGGTAAATACCTCTCCAATGCTCAACATTTGCTTATTTTTCATCTTCATTCCCTGAACATTAGATCTAAGGTCAGTTGGTTGCCCTTGAGAACTTTCTTGTTTCTCAGCCAACTAGTATTAGGATAAGTGGTGTCAGGCATGGATTCCTGATTGTTTGGAACTCAAATGTAAATGCACTGTGTCAAATCCTATAGGGAATTCCTGTTCCTGGGCCAGAGTGAAAGATAAATTAATCTCCCCCATACCCTAAATAATAGAACCACAAGGAGCTTCCATTAGGGTAATGTTTCTCAACCTTAGCACCTTTAAGATGCTGGCTGAGGAATTCTGAGAGTTGATGTCCACACTTAGGTGCTGAGGTTAAGAAACATTCCAATAGACCCCCCTAGAAATAGCGGGTTATCCCAGTGAGAAACAAAAAGTTGGATTAAAAAGGCCTTTAGCCTGATCCACCATGATGATACTCTTATGAGTATTTTTACATTGCTTTCCAACATTTACCATACCTGTTGGCTCACAGGTTTTCAGGTCTTCCTTCAGCTTATATCCTGCGACACAGGAACATACTGCTTTCCCTTCATTGTCCTTGCAAAACTGTTTACATCCTCCATTCTTCGAACTGCAGGTAGCATCTAAGTGGGAGAATGGGGAAGAAATCAGAGATTCCTCTTTGGACATGTGATGCAAAGACTTAGATGCAAACGCCCTAGATAAGGTTTAATACTGGGAAAGGTAGAAGGAGAAGAAGAGGAGCAGCAGAGTGGATGGACTCAGCTGCAGTGATGATGACTACGTTGTTGGAAGATCTGAAAGACATCAAGGACAGATCAACATGGAGAAAATCTATCTCATGTACTCACTAAGAGTCAAGAATGATTTGATAGCACATAATCAATCCAAGCTTAAAATCTGAAGACAGAAGAACTTAAAAGGTCAGGATGGAGGCAATGAAAAAGTCTTAATCTCAAGCTTATTTCCCAACTGTCTGAGAGAGAAAACATGAGCAGAACTATTTATATGTATGCATACTTTGGAATGTGTGTGGGTTTACAGCAGAGCCACACAAAATGTTGCACTCCAGATTGTTAAATTACAACTTCTAAAATGGCCAGTAATGAAAGAATAAGAGTTGTAGCTCAACAACACATAAAGATACACATAGGCATACTGAATGGCATTTAGCATCCATAAAACATGCAGAAGTCAAAAGATAAAGTCTTCTTCAAATTGGGTTCAACTCCTGGTGGCAACAGAGAAGTAGTCTGTCTTCTGTGATTTTTCTCCCTTTTTTGACTGCTCAGACCTGCAATGTCCTAGTATTTCCCCACCTAAATACCAACTTTAGGACCCCAGCTAGTATTGCCACTTGGTGAAACTGAGAAGAAAAAAAGTTTTACCATTAAGTTATAACAAAAGGAAAAGATTAACACCTCCCAATTAATGTACCTAATTCACAGTTCTTTCCTTCATATCCACCTGGACACCAACAAATGTAATCATTTGTGTCATCTTTGCAACGCCCTCCATTCTTACAGGGGTTGGACTCACACTGATCTCCATCTTTGGAAAGAAGAATGGACAATTAAGACAAGTTGTCCAAAAGGCTAACTAGCTTTATCCTTATTTTACTCATTTTTCAGTGTTCATGTCCTTTGATCCATAAGAGACAAAGAAGAAAGACCAAGTGTGATGTGGAGAAAATGATGGGCTTCTCTGGGACCCACAATCTCCCTTGTTAGAATTCTCACATTTGAAATACAAGATGGACTTCCCTAAAGGTCATCTCCAGTCCTACCATTAGTGAAAGTGAGATGGTCATCTGTGGCAGTAGGTGCTACAAGGGCACAACATAATATGGGGGAAATAACTGGGCCTTCTATAGTCTTCCTAAACCTTCAAAGTGATCCTGATGCCTTCAGGTGTGGGTGAAAAAGCTATCCCACTGTTGAAGTTCACTTTATCAGCCAGCCTGCTTTGTCAATCAGCCTGTGAATGGAATAGGAGGAAGGGAATTAGGTGGAGTTCTTCCCTATCTAAACTTTGGATATATTACTTAAGTTTGTTTGTTTATATACTTTATAGAGCTGCCCATCTTACAAGTTGCACTGAATCAAGGTCAAACTCCAGACAGACAGCATCAGCACCTGTATTTGTGTTCATTCATAGTTTTACAAGGACCTTTCTATTATTTCCTCAATCCCCTCATCCATGTTATTCTGTTTTCTTCCTCCTCCTCTATTCCTCTCTCACCAGACAAAATCCCTTTTATGAAATCCTTGATGCTCTCAGAGCTTGGATGTTTGCTGGCAGACCTTTCATACATTGTCCTTATATAGAGGGCAAGCTACTGTACATAATAGGGAGCAAATGCCATCCTCACAACTATGATGAGGCAACTTGATTGGGTCATGAAACATCTGCAAGAAAACAACCAAACTCAGAGAGCACCAAGGATTCTACAGTTCAACCCTGAGCTATAGCTCTCTTCTATTGACAATCCTTTCTTATAGTCTATCATCCACTTCTATCACATGCCAAAAGTTTCCTTCGGATGTGACAGGATATAACTAATGTGATTTAAGTACATCCTACAATAGCTCTACTCTTACTTGACCATGTTTTAATTGGACTTGTATTTTGCAAATTCAGTTCAGGTCAGAATGAAGAGGAAACTGCAGGAATATGGGGATCCCAAATATTGTCCATTGCATTCAACCTTCCATTCCAACTTGAACAGAATTTGTTCTATAATTATTTTGAACAATGAGCTCCATCACACCATTAAAGTGAAAAGGGGGAAATTAAATCACTTACCAACATACACTGTCCAAAATGCCATCTACAAAGAAAGCAGTAACATGAGATTCAAAGTGAAAGGCTGTTGGATATATAAACAGTTTATTTTAACAGTTGATAAGAATGACTATATTTTTTGTCTTTTTATTCCACAAGGATTCTTTGTCAGTGCATAAATTTACTGTTTCTTTGTTTTGATCACCCAGAGTTGTTATGTTGATATTGCATATCAATCAAATCATAGATAGTGCCTTAGTAGAAAGAGGTAAACTCCATATTCATTCAGAAGAGACACTGAGTGGGCTTTTATTTTTAGCACAGGAGCTATAATCTGGCCTGGTTCATATCTGGTCAGAGATAGAAAACGGACAGGGCATCCACACAAAATCTCCAGAATGGGTTCTTTCTTCTACAAATCAAGGACAAGAGGGAGGGAGGGTATCAAATGGTCTTGATGCAAAGATATACCCGTATAAATCAGAACCTAGGCCTAATAGAACATAAAAGCCCAAAAGCCACTGAAGAAAAACTGCCAACAACTTTGACAGTTTCCACTCAGTTGTCACTTCTTGCATCCACAAAGTGGATGTTTTATGGACAATGGCATTTGCTTAAAGGATCTCAGCCTGCAAAATCTAAATACTACTTTAGCAGGGAATTGCCTCTTGCACAAGTTCCACTTTCCAGACTGTTTAATGCTATTTGCTTGAGTTTGGAGCACTTCAAAATAAATATTACAAACCCCCTTGGACTTAACAGGGGACGTGTTTGAGGAAGCTTGAATCGGACCGCCTGGAAGCCCGACCACCCGCCTCATCAAAATTCCAGACCGCATCCGGCGACTCACTGTTTTCTCATTGTTTTCAAAAACTTCTCTTGCTTCTTCAAAGCTGCATGTTTCTTCGATGCATTCTCGCTCAAGGCTTCCTTGGAGCACTTCTTCAAGTCGCCCGGTGTTGAATCTCCTGTATCGGTACAAAACAGCACTCGCTTCCTCCTGATTTATAAAAACTCCAGGATGCCAAAGAAGAATAAAGTGAGCGTGAGTCAGAGAGGAACCTATCTGGATCAGCTGGACTTGGAACAGTCCAGAGTATCTGGAGGTCCTTTCAAAAACCCTGAGCTCTTCTGACATTGGGTTAAGGCTGCATATGTACTGTAGTCCTCAACTTACAGCCATAATCAAGCCCGGAATTATGGTTGTAAGTCACTGTGGTCATAAGTCAAGGCATCACGTGAGCGAACCTGATTTTTTTTGGAATTTTTTGCATCAGTCATTAGGTGGTTTTCCCCAATGGGTACTTTTCGCCAGAAATGGGAAGTAAAAGCTAGAAACTGGCAAAAAAAAGCCAAATTGGGGTCATGTGACCATGGGATGCTACAAACAGCCACAAAAGTGAGTTGGTTGCCATGCAGCCCAACTGTGAGTGTACATCTTCAGGGGGCAGGGTGTAGCCATCATTACTTTGAAAGTGGGTTGTAAGTAGCTTTTGGGAGGTCCACCAGAACTCTGAACGGTTGTTAAGCAACTGGTTGGTAAGTCAAAGACAACCTGTAATTCAGTTATTCAGGTTTCATAGTGGATCAGTAAACCTCAGCTTTCTGGACTATTAATCCATTATCCAGGAACAGGCTACTTTGGCAGAAGCCCCAGACACAACTTAGCTCAATTACAGTCTTGCTTGCAGGCAAGAATGATCCGTTAATTGTAAAAGGTGAGCTTCTCACTACACGGCAGGCCAAAGCTTTAGGTGGTTTTATGAGCCAGCGTCTAAACTTGGTGCTATTTTCTCGCATCTTTCCGAGTTAATGATAATTGGCCACTTGTTGGTGGCCTTGTTAAGCATATTCACATCTCTCTAGCCTGGAAAATACCACTAACCACTTTTCTGGATTCAGCCCTTACATTGGCACTACACTCAAAGCATGCAAGCATATATCTTCCTCCAACCCCACTTCACCCACCAATTCAGGCAAACTTTATTTCTCGCTCATCAGTGTTTGCTGCAGTATGTTGCAAAGGGATGATACTAGCTAACTACTTGAAGGACTTGGTCAGGACAACAGGAGCTTCATCTACACCTGACACAAAGGAGATTAAGGAACCGACTGCGTCAAATCAGATCGTTGATAGGCTATGCCTTTCTGAAGTCCTCCTCTGCATGAAAAATCCCCAAAATTAGAGAACTACTTCATCATGGAGAAAAATTCCAGTTAACATCTTTGTATTTGTATATACTCTTATAGTATTTGCAATATTTGGGGTGTGCAGGCATCTACAGGCTCTTTCTGCTACATTCATTAAAAGAAGGAAGCATTGAGAAGCACTTTGTATGCTAGATCAAAAGCGAAGTATCTCTTCCTCACATAATAATTAAGCTTCCACTTGTGACCTGGGGCTTATTTACCCAAGATGAGATAGATCAATCCAAGCTGAACTTTCCAAATGATAATAGTGGTCCTTACAAAAACACTAACTTTTGATTGGGTCATATTTATGTTTTTGTTATCTTGCCATAAGAGCATCTTACACTGAACAAAAGAGGACAGTCAGCATAGCTGAATCCCATCGGGACCACCTTCAAGTAGGATTACTATATTCTTACTCTAGGTCACTCTGATATTAAATGTTATTAAACTGTTAAATGTCAATTAGGTGATTCAAACAGTCCATTGATGCAGAAACATACATTTTAGATGTGATCTTCCTGCAAATATCCCAGGCTGTGTTCAATATTCATTTGAGTTCATACTTTAATATTGGGATTATATTTATTACCCTTCACTGTTTCTGGCCTGTGTTAGCTCTAAAGAAATCCTTAAAGCTAACACTTTCCTTTACGTTGCACTTTTCTTAAGCAAATGAAGCTAGACCATTTTTCTGCAGCACAGGTCGGAGAGCCATTTTTGTTCAGAAAGGAAAAACTTTTCTTTATAGGGAAGTTGGCTTATCCCTGTTTGTCCCATACACCTCAATTTCTTCAGAAATTCTGTTTTATACTGTATTAACAGAAGCTAGTGATCATATTTCTCAAAAATGCCGGTGTGGAGTCCTAGGTGCTCTCTGAGCTTGACTGTTTTGGACTCCAAAATTCAACCTGGAGCTACAAATATTATCTTCTGTTGGTAAATGCAGGTGTCTATGGAGGAAATGAAAAGCAAATCAACGGAGGAAACCAGATTTGCTTAACGACCGGGTGATTCACTTAACTGCAATGATTTGCTTAACAACCAGAGCAAAAAAGGACATAAAGTTGAGACCAACTCACTTAACAATCACCTTGCTTAGCCACAGAAATTCTGGTCCCAATTGTGGTCGTAAGCGGAGATCTATCTGTAAGCGCACCTTTGCCTATCCCTCACTTACAGGCGCCTCGCTTTGCACTACCAATTCTTTATCAAAGGCACAACTTGTGCTCCTCACTCAAGCCAAAAAGACCTCCAGATGTTTGTTAAAGAGATGTAAAATGGACCAACCTGCGCATTCGGCAAGGAGAAGACTTCCCAGCAGACCCAGGGCAGGGACAAAGAAGCCGTTTGCCATTTTCTTTAAAACTTTACAACAATGTCGCTGATGCTCGGTGATACAAAAGCCACAGGATCAATAATTCCAAAGTGCAAGTCAATATTTGTTTTCTCGGCGTTATCTTTCCACAGACGATTTCTGGATGGGCTTCAGCAGCTGGTCTTCAAATGGCAGCTCCCTTTGAATGTAGGTCTGACATCCACCCGGTTGTGCAAAATGTACCCCAAAATTCTCATGACTGTGCCCACCCCAGATCAATTACAAACAGTTGCTTCCATGTTGATTTTTGACCTTAAAAACCACGCTAAGGAAAACTTTAAGCAAGCTGCTGGGTTTGCTGGAAACACTAACTCTAGTTTAACCTTGATGGTTTCTATCAGGCCATGTTTGGGTGAACCCAGGCTATTCATGGTTCAAAATCCAAACCTAGAAAACAGAATAGGTCAGCAATCGCATGAAGGCTGTTGTGTGTGTGAACGCAGCCACTGGAAAATTTGGAAACTCGGCACCAAACACACCTGTAGGGGTTCTAGGTTGGAGAAGGTTGTGACTGAATAGTAAATAGTAAACCTGATGCATCATTAAAGAATCAAAGTTATCAACAATTCATTATTGTTTTGAATTTAATCCATGATTCCACTGCTGGTCTTTTTTAATGTAAGATTTATTTTAATGTGTTCCTTGCTGCTCACCTTCAAGAACATAGTAGCTGATGGACACTCAGTTTAATACTAGCATCTTTAATATTATGACTTGAAACTCATTTAGACGGGATGCTCCTACTTAGTTGCTTTGGACAGTGAGAGGGGCGACAGGTAAATTTAATGCAAAATAAAATCAAGTAAACCTGTATGTTTTTATTCAGAAGAAAGTCTCACTCTGCTGAATGAGCTTCTTCCTAGAAAATATAGCTAGGGTTTCAGGGTTAACTTTTTTCATTTCTCCAAGTTCAGAAACTTAACAGATTTTTCTTCATCAAGCCAGAGCCTGCAAATCACCAGCTCCACCTCTTCTTGGCTTTCAGAACTTTGCTCACATCCCTGTGGTTGATTTTAAGAGCTGTGAAATGCTCTCTAGCCCAATGAAGGAACCTGTGGCTCTCCAAATGCTCTTGGACTACAGTTCTCATCATCCCTTGCCGGGAGCCATGTTAGATGAAGTTGCTAGAAGTTGTATCAGCATCTGAAGAGTCACAGTTCCTATGGATTCCTCCAAATGGCATCTTTCTAAATAATCAAAAGGATCTAGGCTGTCAATATCTTTGCAAGTATTTAACAGTAAGATAAAAACACTTCCTCTGGTCATCTTTTTTATATTGCCATTTATTTTTGCTCTCATTGTACTTCATAATCATACAGATGCTGATTGCATTTCAACACACTTGTCAAGCTCATTTTTCACCATCTTTTTCAATCCTGTGTTTTACCTTCA
>JANHZU010001679.1:95118-105459 GCA_032468055.1 Acrochordus granulatus
GGGCTGACTGATAATAATGGGACTAAAAATTGACCTCAGTTCTCCAAGCCAAGGGCTTTACCCACTGGACTCTGCTATCTCCACCTTTTATAATGTGTCCAGTTAATTTCCGTGCAAATTAGATCCAATTTAAATGTAAACCATCCCTCCAGAATGAAGCATGATTGAATTTTTTTTCTGTGTATGTATGTACTGTAATTAGATGAAAGGGAGAAAGAAACTAGGAATCATCTCTCTCTCCTCCCTCATATGGTCAGGAGATAATGGGGAATTGACAGACAGTGTTGTGCTTCTTCCTTAATGCTCTCCCCTTATCACATTCCGTATCCACTCTGTTTTGTCTGCTATTGAAGTGAAGATATCATATGGCCTGTTCCCAGTACACTGTTGTCCACAAGTGGCTATGCCAGTTAGAAACCATGTGTTGTTAATGGCTGTAGCAAATGGGGATCCACTGTTGTCATGGTAGATCCTCCTAACAAAATTAGGATGGCCTGCACAGAACAAATTGGGCAAAAGATGAGACTTAGCACCCTGCAGACATTGGACCTGGTCAACATACTGGATGTCTGCACGTTGAAGGATATGTGATTTCTTCTGTAAATAGTCCAACTTCCACCAACCGCTCAGGCTGCTTTTTCCATGCTCCAGGAAGTATTCCGTAAGCGCCTTGTTCCCAATGCAAATTGGGGTGACGTATTTGTTCAGGATCAATGGCATGTTTAGCTCCAGAAGAGCCAGGTCATTTTCATACTTGCTAGTTTTGTTGTAGCCAGGATGCTGGACTGCCCTCTGGATTTGACGGAGCTGTTCAGAGTGTTCGAAAGAACGGGTGTCATATTCTCCTGATTCAAGAGAACAACAACAAAATCAATAGACATGTTTTAAAATTGACCAAGTTGCAACACATCTAGGGAACTTCTTTTATACCCATAACTGGTGTCTGCAGCTTAGTGGAGTGGTTGCACATCAAAAGTGTGACATGGGGCTAAAATAAGTAGGAAGTGAAGGAGCAAGGTTTTGAACACTTTTTTCCTTTAGGAGAAAGGACCTGTGTTCAGATGACACGGTTGACCACATAAGGTTCAGCCTTAAGATAAATGTTTAGCTCTCTGCCTCAGCAGCACATGAATACAAGATGACATGGCCAAATGGGAAATGAACACCTTTGATTGCGTCCCATCACTTCCAAGGAGAACACGAAGTTCTCCCTTCCAGTTTTAAAAATTCATGGAGGTCCAATCACATTCATATCATACCCATCATAGACAGAAGGAAGAAGGTTTACCACCCCTATCCTTTTCTCTCCCCAGTGTTGTTGAGGAGAGGGTCAAGAATGAAAAGTAAAAGAAACAAAGATTGAATTTCAAGGGCAGCCCAGATGTTGTAAAGCTGCTCCAGGACTTCTTCTCTAGGTCAACAGCCATCAGAGCTGTTGACATTATTTTTAAGCCTCTCACTCAAATGTATACAACGCGGCTGTTGTTAATTATTTCTATTACAAAAAATCTACCCTAATCCTAGTTGGGTTTTGTAGAGTCACAGTGGTATGTGAGAATGAGCTTGGGAGAACGAGGGAAGAGATGCTGCCTAAATAAGAGAGATCATAGCCCACATCTGTATAAAGAGCAGAGCAAGAGACTCAGAAGGGACCTTCTCAAATTATCAGACTGCAAAGATGACAGTAGGGGAACTGTACTTCCAGTTTACAAGATTTTGTTAATGTAGCTTTACAATATCTGGCCATGTTTCCTGTCAGGTCTGAGAAGGCTGACACACTGACCCAACATTCTCTGCCAGTTGGTTTCAGGCAATGACACCGATTCTCTCCAGATGATTGCCTGCTTACCTGCTATAATCGTGTGAGGGTTATGCACAAGGCAACGCGCTGCTGTGATGACCCACTTATCACTAATCAATGCCCCTTCACAAAATTCTTTCTGATCAAAGCTGAACATATAAACCTGGGAACAGATAAACTATGTCAGTTTGTGGAGAATGTACAAAGCCAGGGCAGAGAATTTTTAGAAGCATGGTCCACCCATGGCAATATACTCCGGGGCAAGAAATACAACTGTTAAAACAAATCATAAATAGAAATTATAAACAGAATTCAGCATCCCAAAATGCAAGTTAACAAAAAGCATGAAATTCCATCTCCCTCCCCATATGACTTGCAGTTTTCTTAGGTTAAATCTCAGTCTGTTTATCCTCATCCATTTCAAGCACCCTTTAGTTTCTTGGCAACTTCTCCATGCTGGCTGGAAAATTCTGGGAGTCCACCTACCTTAAAGCTGCCAAATTTGAGAAACACTGCTCTAGCTCCTCCTCCCAAAGTAATGATGTCTTTCTTAGGTTTTTAAAGGAAAACAAGAGGTAGAGCTTAGTTTTGCCTACATACCAATGGTATTTCAACCCAAGGAACTGATCATTTAGGTGGATATTGCACAAAAAAGAGTACAACTTCAAGGAGTGGAGAGCATGTGGTGGAACCACTAATTTAATTTGCCTACCTGCCATGGAACTTGTCCTTTCCAGCTATTAAACAGACCCCAGTTTTGATTAGAAATTGGTGTTTGGAGGATCATGTGAGCAATGTTTAACTTCACTTGGTGGCTTTCTGTATTGTTGATGTAGCTCAGGTTCTGTGCGGGGTTAAGATTTTTTATGGTTTCTGGCAATGTAACTGTTCCACAAGAAAAGGCCACTGGAAAGAGAAGATGGGATCATTGTTCTATTAGAAACAAGTTATCCAGCCACAATCTGAGTCCTCTACATGCTTAGAACAGAGTTGGGGTTGACAGCCACCTAAATTGTTTTTATGGGAACGGAGCTACACTGCATCCTGTAGATGGTAGCCAAGCAGAATGTTTGCAGATGCTTGGTCACTGATGTGACCAGTCAGAGGTTCTGGCAGTGGGCCACCCAATCTTAGCGATACATCTAATTGCCAAATTAATTATCATAGAATCACAGCCTCAATGCATCAGGGACAATGGAGAATCTCAAATCAAAGATGAATAACTCCCAGGTTTACCTATTGGTTCACAGGATTTCTGGTCTTCTAATAGCTTGTATTCATCAACACAGGAACAAACTGCCCTTCCTGTTGATTCATTTCTACAAATCTGCTGGCAACCTCCATTGTTTGTTGCGCAAGTAGCTTTAATGACAAGAAGGAAAAAATATGCTTATTGGGATGATACGGAGACAAGGAAGTAGCCTATCAGATACTCAAGTTTGAGTCTGCTTCACCAAAGTATTTTCCGCCTTGTGAAAACTTCACCTGCAAGTATGTGGTTGCCAAGTAGAATGTTTGCAGATGCTTGGTCAGTAATGTGACCAGTCAGAGATTCTGCCTTGGTCAATCAAACCATCTTAGCAATATATCTCATTGCCAAATTAGTTATCATAGAACCACAGCCTCCGTGAAGCAAAAATTCTCAAGTCAAAGATGAATAACTCCCAGGTTACCTGATAGTTCACAGGACTTTTTGTCTTTTAATAGCTTGTATCCATCAAAGCAGGAACAAACTGCCTTTCCTTGTGGGTCATCTGTACAAATCTGATCGCAACCTCCATTGTTTAATGAGCAAATAACTTTAATGATGAGAAGGAAAAAATAAGAATAAGCTTATTGGATGATATGGAGACAAGGAAGATGTCTATCAGATACTCAAGTCAGAGTCTGCTTCACAAAAGTATTTTCCACCTAATGAAAACATGACCTACTGGAGGCTCTGCTCCCAGAAAGTCTCTGAATCTTTGCACCCTGATCCTGTTTTATGATCAAACTTAGTAGCTCTTCTTATTTTCCAGACATCTGATGTCAACTTCTAACTCTGTGATATTAACACAGATGGGATTTTTATCTAGTTTTATTGAGAGCCTTCCTTACCTGAAAGGTTACCAGGGATGTGGTGAATGGAAAACACCAGCCTCCTTGTGAGTAAGCCACAGCTCCAGACTCAGTGCCTGCTAAGTATCAAAGCTGCTCTGAGGAACAGGCCAGTGTAAGATGCTGAAGAAGGCGGCTCTGGGCAGATATCAGAGGACCACAAAGAGAAGCTTGTGGTTTACCCTTATCGGGTATGTATACACACACTCCACCCACTTCCCCCTGAGACTCAGCTCATTGCCCAGGCAGAGAAGATGGCTGATTCCTCTATGGGAAAGCCTTACTGAGAAGGAAGGAAAGGAGAAGTCAGAGACTACTCTCTTTTATTGGTACTACTCAAGTATGCTTACAGCTGAGGCTGGAAGGCTTATTAAAACTGTTGACGCAAAAGCAGGAGAACTTTTTCACATCACTGCTTCTATACCCATTTACTTTCTTGGTTAGATATTTTAACTCTGAGTTCTGGCTTGGACTGCTGAGACTCCAAAAGTCTATTTTTGTTGTCAACCATTGCCAATTACTCAAAGGACTGGGGAGAATAAATGTTAGATTTTCTAGATCTTTGGAGAGTCTAGTGTTTGCTTTTTATTATTCACTAGTTGGCTTCCCACCTATCTGTCTGCAAGGATCTTTACCCCAGGGTGACCTTTTTAAAAGACCATGGTTGTTATCCTTATGGGGCATATGGGATGTGGCCCATCAAGCAATGTCGCAAAGGAATATTACCACTCTATTCTTTTAGTGTGAAATTTTTAAATTTTAGGATTCACTGATGAAGTCTTGATCTAGGATACAAAGCTGAATTGTTCCTTCTTTTCAAGCTGCCCAAAACTGGTCAGCTAAAAAAGTAAGGTGCTCCATCAGGATAAGGTGGACATAGTATTCTGTGCATTGAGACCCAGAATGGTAGTTGTGTGTTTGTTTTTTGGAATATCTCTTACCAGAATAGGACTTCCAAAATGCCACCTGCAAAAAACAACAATAATTACAATGTTGTATTTGAATAGCAGATTTGATTTAAAGTTCAGACCCAAAGTTTATTTATGGAAATGATTTCAACATCTATCAGGTACATACTGCCCCTAAGCAGTAGTTTATGTACATCCATAAACTAGACAACTCATCTACAGACCTGCTTTCTTGAAAAGGTCCTCCTGGTCTTAAGAGTGTCTGCTTTGATTTAAAACATGTTAAAGCTTCAAGACTTTATTGGTCCATATATTTACTTGGAATAATAAAGTTATGCCTATTGAAGTTCAAGAAATACTGAATAAAGTTTCTGCACATTGATTGGGGCTGGTCACAAAGGTCACATTGGACCTCTTCACAAGCTATGTATCAATAAATTGAATTAGGAAGCCCAGTATAGTTGGCACCCATTTACTTCAACTGAAATCAACCTACCCAAGGACATTCTTCTGGAAAAACCTGCTTATGGCACCCTAATCGAGGGTAGAGATCAAAAAGGTTAAGATGGTGGCTGTGTAGCAATTTTCCTCTAGCAGACAGTCTTGCCTCTCAGTGGTGGCCTTTGAAAGATTATAAAGATCAAATAGGGGACTTTTTAGAAAATGACCAAATGCCATCAGTGTGCCATGTGTGATTAGCTAGTTTATCAGTACAGTATTTTATATCTTGTTTTATCTTGTTATCAGAAGTTTTTTTATATTGTTGTAGTGGCTGCAAGTTGATTGATTCAGTAGCATATAAATTGGTCTTTTAGGGCCCCATGCACTTCTTACCCCTTGCCCAGAAAACAAAGGGTTAATGTAAAAAGGTTAAAAAAACATCCAGTTTGAGGAAGGAAGGAAGGAAGGAAGGAAATCTGCCTGTAAAAGCTTAGCAGTGAATAGTCCCATAAATTTTGATAATAATTGCCTGCATACTTCAAAATTATTCCCATGACGTTATGTGAAAGCAACTTGGGGATGATCAATATTTCTGGAGGAGGGGGAGGGGGAGTGACTGAGGAAGAAGCTCTAGGATTCCTGTAATCACCGTTTGATCATAGTCTTCAAAAACTTCTCGAGCTTCTTCAAAATTGCATAATTCTTCACGGCACTCTCGTTCCAGATTCCCTTGAAGAAGCTCTTCAAGATATCCAGAGTTGTACCTTCTATATCGCTGCAAGACAGAACTTGCCTTTTCCTGATTAAGAAAAACTTCAGCATGAAAAATAATGAGAGGTCATAGATGCAAATGTTCTGCAGGTGAACACATAGAGACAAGAAATTTGGGGTTTTCAAGTTCGGTTCCGCAATTGTCATCCTGTTTTTGTATATTCCTTTATCCAAAAGATCAATGCACCCTCTTTTATACTAGCTTAGAATCCAATTCCAAAATACCAATAACTGGCATTATGACTGTCTAACATTCTTATTTCATTTAGTCCAACATTCACATGAAGACTGCATATCTGCTTTTATCCAGAGAGGAAACATCTAGGAACCACTATAGGGCTGCAGCTGCAGTGAATGAGAATTGGTTTGTCTATCCAGTATCTATGCTATCTTCAGAAGCTTTCAGTTAAACTGATTTCAGGTGGCTTGTAAATGATTATTCCTTAATTGTTGACAGAAACAGGGTTTCATCTCCAATCAAAAGAAACTTAGCTGAAAAAGGAACCAACCTGCACACTCGGAGAGAAGGCAGCATCCCAGCAATGTGAGTACTAGGGCCAAGCAGTGGTGGGCCATTTTCTTCCAACTTCAGACCAGCTTCGCTAATGTTCTCTGAACGGGCACCTCTGCATCACTCATTCCAAAGTGCAAGTACATATTTGTTTTGGATTTAACACAGAGATCATGTTTTCATTCAAGGTCCTTGAATGAGCATTTCTAGAAGCATAACATTTCTTAAACAAGGCACATTAATGCTTGTGGGATATCACATTGCTAAAAGTGATTAAGCTTTATCCATCCAGACCAGTCCTTGATGAATATCCTGGTCAGTATCTAACTCATCCATTCATAAGCATGCTGATGAACCTATCTCTTGTCTATTCTACTATTAACTGTGGTGTAGGAGGAGGACGGGAGCTGAAGACCAAAACTTCAGAAGGGTAATGAGTTCCCCTATATACTGCTAATGTTCCTATAGAAAAAAATATTTGTAGCTCATGGTTGAACTGTGGTGTCCTTGGTGCTCTCTGAGCTTGGTTGTTTTTCTGCAGACATTTCAGTACCAAAACTAGGTAGCACTGATGATGTCACCTAACTTTGATAATGAAATGTCTGGAGGAAAAAAACAAAGGACTCCACTGCTCATGTTTCTTAGTAGTTTGCAATAATTTAGTTAAAGCAGTTTTGGCCTACCACTCTCCAAACATAAATAAATGCAAAACCAGCTTTGAAAGGTCTCCATTCAGAGGCCCTTTCCCTTCTTGAATGACACCAAGACAGCTGAAAGATGAGTAAATACTGTGAGTAATTAATCAAGCTGCCAGCTCCTGCTAGCTGTGCGAATAATGTTCTCAACTGTTTAAAAAAAACACTTAAATGTATTTTAAGATTGGGCAGCATTAATCAAAGCACCGTATCCAGATCATGAAAGGTACTAACTCCATTGTACTCTGTTATGGCTGGAATGTGCTTGGAGGAAAGGGTACAGAAGAGCCAGAAATTACTAGAGGTCTGGAATCCAAGGTCTATGAGAAGCAGTAAAGATCATATTTAGTCTGTATAAAAGAAGACCAGAGAGGGTTATGGATGGTGGTCTTTGCAGCTGAAATGTTGATTTCACATGTCTCCTGATTTTTTATTATTTTTATTGCAGTAACTCTTGTCCTGTAAAGTGACTGAAATGCAGGAAAACAGAGATTTATTTTATTGATTTCCTCTATCAATGCTTTTTTTGATAATTCTATTCCACATGGATGGATGGGTAGACAATGATGCTAATAGTAATAAATTACTAGAAGTTCTTGAACGACCAAATATACTGTACATGTCTTCATTGATTCCTTCTTAGTTACAGAAGCATATCTAAATATGTTCTTTGTGGTAAGCAGTATTGCTGATTTGTTTCTGGCTTCTTTCAGGATAATTTGATTTCAGGCCTCAATAATGGATAACTAAAATGGAGCACGTAAAAAAGAGATTTGATATAGAATAAAGGTGCTACTGAAAGGGAGCTGGAATAAAAAAACAACACAGTGTAAGAACAAAAAGTAGATGTAGTCTTAGCTGATAAAAAGGAGTCCAAGGAAGAATCTATCCACCAGCAAACATCATTGTCTTGACTGCTTCTTCTAGTTCCTGTCCTTGAGTCCCTTCTCCTTTTATTCTACAAATGTTTTGGATCAGATTCAGAAATTCTGAGCAATTTTTAGCCAAAGGTTGGTCAAGTTCCATCCTCGTTGGTGTGCTGGAGAAATCCTAACAATTTGGTCTCGTCAAGAGATGATCGGAGTCAGAAAACGTTTCTTCCTCGGCATCATCTTCTGCAGCAGTCGATCTGGATCAATATTTCAAAATAGGCTTTGCTTCTCAACTACCCTTCCAGAGTTGGACCTCTTCTTTGATATTCACCCACAGTCCAGCTCTGATCTATAGACACAGTAATCCAAATCTAGATTTGCACGACAGTACGGTTAAGATCCCTGGGCAGATGAACGCATCTCCCCTGTGAATTCTTTTCTCGTTCCACTTAATCCTGAAAAGGTTTTGCAGATTTGGGTGCCTCTAAGCCGACCTAACACAGCATGGCATATGAGCCGGGAGACCGAACATTGCTGGCGTTTCTGTCCCTCTTAACGTTGCAAATGAGTTGCACTGGCTCAGTTTTGAGTAATGAAAAGCACCCGAGCAGTGGAGCACCTCAGAGACAGAAGGTTAGCGCACTTCACGGAAAAGCAAGAAGGCGACAGAGAATTCTCACTGCGGTGTGGAAACGCAGTTTGCCAACACATTGCCACCTCCTTGCGTCCCTTAGAAGAGGAAGGTGCCGTACATCTTCCTTTTTCCCAAAGAGATGAAGCCTCGTTCCAATAAGTGGGTAGTTGTGGCTTCCTTAAAGACACCCCCCCAAATCTAAATTGGGTTTTGTTTGAGTATCAAAAGGCTCCGTGAGAAGGTCATCTGACACCTGTTTTTGCACCTGCGGCCCAGGAACAGATTAAAAGCCCACCGTTTTGCAAATCTAATCAAAAGAGCGAAATGATAAAACCAGGTTCCTGTGATTTTTGTACGTTCAGAGGAGAGCGTTTTCCCTACTTTGTCAAAACTCCTGCCTGCAATGAAGCCTGGATGACTTCATTGTCCCACAGTGCTGACTTCTAACTATTCATCTCTGCATTTTTCTTTCTTTCCCTCTCTTTTCGGGTGCAGCTGGACCCTGGGTATGACGGTACTCGCAAGTCTGACTTTTGCTGGATCTGTTGTCTGTAGTCTACGTTTGCCCCAGATGATCTCCTCCTCCTCCTCTTCCTCTCCTCCTTTTCCTTCTTCCTCTCCTCCTCCTCCTCCTTCCTCTTTGTCTTCTCCTCCTTAACCAAACACGGGTCCTGCAAGCTCAGACAATGCTCTTTCAAGAATCTTTTGTTCCAGAATGTGCCCAGGGTCAGCTGCAAAATTGGCTAGGCAGGCTCTGCTCCGAAATCCACACCAATGCTTTTCCCCTTGTGGGGTGGAGGAGCAGCGATGAGTTAAAAATCCGAGAAACAAAAGCTTCCTAGAGTTTCTGCATCACTCAGGCATGAAGAAAATGATGTTTGTAGATGTTGGTGGCCAATGTTACCATACATAGACAGATTTAAATAACAGCAGTGTGCTATTTATAGCATGGCTGCAGGCACCTTTCCAACACATCACTCCCACCCCGGCATCATTGTGTGTTGTTAAATAGCTTATCAAAATTAAATAAATAACAGCAACTGAGACTGCTGGAAAATGAGGTTTCTCGTCTTGGTTTCCATGACATCCACTCCACTGCTTTTTACATTTCAGAATTAAAGAGCAGCCTATGGGATGGAGAGATGTTTTTTTGGCCATTCCTAGGATTGAAATGATTTTTATGCAACCCCAAGATGAATAAACTAAGACCCCAAGGTTTCTTCTCCCCCCAGATGCTGATTAGATTTTGTTTTTGTTTCGAATAGCTCTTGTCTATTTTTAGAAGTATTGGCTCAGATGATGGTGCCAACAGTGTTACAGAAGTGAATTGGACCCATCCCTGGGGAAATCTGAAATTTCTTTGGGGCAATCACGGTGTGAAGCTGGTTAATTAACTCAGTTAATTCAAATCTGGAAAATCTGTATTTTACCTTAAAGAAAGATCACTTTTCTCCATCAAACAACTTTTCCTCCATCAAACAACTTAACAATAATAATAATTTAAATATATTTATCAAAGGTAGGTATGGTCCACACAACAAAGCAGGAGACCAAAACGCCTCACCAGCAGTCAACACCCAGATAAACAGAAATTAGCATCCAGATTAACAC
>JANHZU010001679.1:117835-128048 GCA_032468055.1 Acrochordus granulatus
CCTCAGCAACTTTCAGATGTGTGGACTTAAATTCCAAGAGTTGAAGTCCACACATCTGAAAGTTGCTGAGGTTGAGAAACACTGGCTTACACCAATACTGCGCAACTTTCCTTGGGCCAAAGACTGCACTTTGAGTGATGTGCTAGAAGGTGCATTCCAAGCAGTAAATGAGTCCAGAACCAAGAGGCTGAAGCTGCCATCATAGCTACATTTTTAGACGAAAATAAATGAAACGCACAGCAAGCAAAGGCTCTGGTTATTTCCTATTGATGGCAGAATTTTCCTCTAAGGTTGTCTTAACATTAGCATCTCAGCAACAATTTTTGTAGGGATTCTACACGTGCACCCTGGAACCTGAATGGCTGGGGAACATGATGATACAAATTACGGATTCCTGACAGGACATTCATTATCATGTGCTTTTGGAGAACTGCAAAGGTTCTTCTTGGTCTAAATGGGAGTCTACAAATGATATTACACAAACCTTGTGCCTGCTAAATCTGGAAGGCGCCATTGTCCCATTTAGGAAGAAACAGCTGAAGATTGTGGTAAGCCTCAAAGAAGCTGCATGAACTTTTAAAAGTTAAGAAACAAATTTATCATCTCAAATCCAGAAGAACGAATGGAGAAATCTTTGTTCCACCTCGATGGTGGGGTGAACCTACGACACATCTTCTCCACGATTCCTCATTTTGTCCTTCAAAACAAAGCTTAGAATGAAGAATTTGATTTTACAAATAAAAGCTTAGTACGGTAACATTTAAAAGGCACCAAGTCATGCACAGTTAGTAAAATTCCTGCCAGAAATATGTGGTAGGCTTGACCACAATCCAACGGATAGTGTGTGAACAGATTTTCCATGGAAAAACACAAGGTTTGAATGCTTCATTGCCTATTCAGAGAGATAGTCATTGATATAAGCACTAGACAATGTTCCCCTTGGATTTGACATAAAACAGTCTAGTCTGCATGAGCTGATTTAAACACAGTTCTTAACAAGTCCAGGTTTGTTCATTTATAAAGCCCGTGACCATGCCAAACTCCCATGTATGTCTAACGTTACTTGTGTTATCTAGAACAGAATGAATTCTTCAGCTATCTCTTTGCAAAGGGGCAGAACAAACCTTTTCTACCCAGGCTGAATTATCTCTACTGGATGACAATGTTGAACAGCATTCATTTAGTTGCAACAGTAATTTGTCTCTTGGGAGCCAATTAAATTACCTTCCTAGGAATCTTGGGAAAATATATTTCCCAGGGATCTTCACTACTGAGTATCTTTTATTTGAAAAAAAAAATAGAATTGGTGTAAAGAGATGGTGATGATCAGGAAATCTACATATGAGTAGGAACTGCTGGAATTTCAGATTTCTGGCAGGAATTTCATGAAATTGAAAGATGCTAGACCAGGAAAAATGCTAGACTTGGTTGATTAATATTTGTCATGAAAAACAGCCCTATATTGAGATGCTTGGAAGTGCTTAGAGTAAGTTCCATCAAATTCAGTAGAACTGGTTATTGGTATAAAACTGGATGGATTTCTTATCCTTGTTCTTTCTGTCTGTAAAATGGGAATGATGTGGGACTAGCCCTTACAGCAGCATTTCCACAATATTTAGGAAGAAAGAATGTTGGATCTGGAATGGTGGTTCATGCAACTATGAAATGTTTTAAATAGTACAGAAGAAGCTTTAGGTTTCCTCCTTTTCAAAGATTTCAGAAGTGGCATTTAGAAAGGGTTGTTTTCTTTTTTCCCTCTTCCCATGATGTGGGAATATCCCAGTGGTCATCTGATATCAGATGGTAGAAATTCAACTGATTTTGAGATTTTGCCTTGACATTGCTTCAACTCCAAAAGGTGTCTCAGAGCATACAGGGTCAGGAAAAGATCCTCTGCCTGAAACTCTTTAAAGCAGCTGCATCTTTTTCCTAGAACTGTGTGATTGCCCTTTGCAGATTCCATGCAACACTAGGAGAAGAAGCAGCTGCTTTAAAGGACTACACACAATGCTCCCATACCCTTGGAGACATGTTTTTTGAATGATTTACAAAATGCTGCATACCTTTAAATTTTAGAAGTTTCAGAAAAGCTTTTTTTCTGGGGAAAGGTTAGCATGTTAAGAGAGAAGACACTTTTTCAGAGACAAGTTAAAAACTCCAGTGAGGTGATCCTGGCCCTAAGAATGACGATAAAAGGAAAAATCATAACAATAATGAACCTTCCCTTTTAACTTTAAATTAAGAGGTTTGTCCTACCCTTCCTTTTATGCCATTTTATACCCCACTAATTTCCCTCCAGCTCGGTTGTGCTGAGTCCTTCTGCCCAGCCATGGGTCTAAAAATATTTCCAACAGAGGACAGATGAAATGGGATGAATCTACAAACTTCCTCTTATAATAACCTTGTTAGCCCCAAAAGAGCTGCAAGACATTTTAGCAGAACATTTCCGCAGCTTCGCAGCCCAGCAAAAGTGTTTGGGCCAAACCACAGTAATTAAGATATCCTAGTCAGCATTTTGGAAAAGAAAGAGTCAGGCTGTGGGCTTTTGCTTGCGTGTGTGTGTGTTTGCATTCATGTGTGATTTTACACAGTCTACCTTGCCATTCAGCAGTGAATTAGGGTCAATATGGAGTAGCCACAGAAAAGAGGGATGTTTTAAAGATCTTTGTAATTTGCTATATTCTTTTAGTATCAGACTTTACAGGTAGGAATATAGCAACCTGATGATCAATTTAGGTGGGGGAGACTCTAGGCTGCGAAGGAGGCAGGCCATCTGGTCACCATTTCTGTTACTTCTACTTCCTAATATTCCTCCACCCATTTTTAAAAATGAGCTCAAGTTATCATTGCTTTGCCTATTTTCCAACATGGCTGGAAGTATGACCTATTTTGAGGAGGGGGGTACAGAACCTCATTTTAATGTGCAAAGAATTTAATCTGGACAGAATGTGATTTGTTGCTTGCTTCCTAAAGCATTTCCCAGTTTGCTTGGTTTCGGAAAGAAGGCAATGCACATAGACCATAATCAGGGATGTTTCTACTGTGTGTTCTCCAGTGGTTCTAGTTTTCACCCTTGTCACTGCTTGGATCGTAACTGGACTGGTGTTAAGCATACAATTCATGCGCAGTGGCTACCTGCTTCATCCAAAACAGATGAAAACCCAACCTAAGACATGTCCGAGTTTTCTATCATAAGATTAATAGTTGCATCCATACAGCTGTGTCAGTATGAACCTGGGTCATGAACTTGTCAGAACCTCAGTGTTTTATTCCTGCCAAAGATAATCTCACACCCTTTGAACTGCATTCCAGTCTCAAGATAATAGCTCTCCACTCTCAAATCCACACCACTTCTGACTTAGCTTCATAGGTCACTCTGCCCTACTTGTCTAACAAACAAAAACATTTCGCTTCCAAAGTAATGCAGCCCAGGTTGGCCACCATTGTGCAGTTGTGATATGAGAGAGAGATTAAGCATCTCCAATTGCTATGACTTTCATTATAGCCAAGTAACACCATGGATTCAGTTTCAGCAGAAGTCCTTGTCTGGAGAAACTTACTTGATTAAGAAGAGGGCAACCCAAACTTTTGAGCAGAGAGCTCATAACTAAAGCTAGAAGCTGAATTTATTACAATAATGCATTGCAATAAGTTTCATAGATGCCTGATAGAATCCACATGGATGCGTCTCATGATGTCACTGCACAGATGACACACATAATTTGTATGGGCTCTGTGTCATGCCCATATGTCACTTGTCCCTTCCCCCAAGTGCTAGGAGCCTAGCAGTGAAGTTTTCCAAAGCTTTAAGCACACAAGCTGATACATGTCTATTCAGAAGTAAAACCTAGAGACTTTGGTAGCTCTTACTGATAAGAAAGTGCATAAAAAGTTCATAAATATAGAAAACCCTTTTATCAAATTTGACTGTAAAGAGGATTTGAGTAAATCATTCCAACGTTTGTCTTCAACATCTAGGCATTGAAGGATGAGCCTAGAATACATTATTAAAATTGTTGGGTTGGGCAGGAAAGATGCTGATATCTGCAGCAATGGACTTTGCCAAATATGATATCTTTTTTTAATTTATAGAGAGTCAGAAACCATTAGATCTGGATTTTATAATAATTTCCTTGTCAAATGAGTTTTAATCAAATCATTTGCATCTGTTTCCCATTCCGGTTCTGTTTGTATCTCCAACAACCAGATGCAAGGAAAAGTTACATTTGACCATGAAACTGCACTTCTTGGCTGGGTTGTGTCATCTTTCGAGAGTTTTTTTTACCAAGTGCGGATGTAAAAGCCAAAGAGCTGTTTGAAAAACAATCAGCTAGCAATATTGTAGAATTGAGGTGCATTCACTTGGCAAAAACAAGAGAAATGGCATTAAATCAGTTTCTTCGTTGACAAAACTAAACACCGTGACACAGCTAATAGTGTTGTGATTCACTTAACAACAGCATGGTATCTAATAAATGTATGCCTAATAACCTTCAAAACAATATAATCCCCCGTTTCTGTGTAATGAGACTGTATGAGCTCAGCATGCAGGTTTCTTCAAAAGACCCTCTGAGTTCAGCCAAACGTATCTCAACCTTCACTCCTATTTCTTTTAAATGTGTTAACTGAGTATATTTATTTCATTGATTTAGATCTTGCTTTTCCTCCAGGAGTTCAAGGTGAGATGGGAACTGGTCTCTTCCCTCTTATCTTTTTAACAACTCTTTGTAAACAGTTGGGTGTCTCCACTGAAAGCTGCCAAATGAGTTTCCGTAGCTAACTGTGGACATGAACCAGGATCTCATTGGTCCTAGTCCAAGGAAAAGATAGCATCTTTTCCCCATCATTATTGTGCAACTTTGTGGGACATCTTTTTGACAAAAGATGGAGATTCAATCAATTGTCTTTGAATCTAACTTCTTGATAGTCCTCTTGGTCAGCATTTTAATATTAAGCATTGTAGGCAGTGAGAACAGACACTTCTCCCTCTGTAGTTGAAATTCAGTTCATCCAAAATTCCTTCTGAAGTTGGTAGGAGTCCTAATCATTCTGTGACACATCTTCCCCTCTTAATTGGAAATATATTTATAGAGGTAATGTGTTGTGATTCACCCTTTTCAACAGCATTTGACGGAACAGCCCACACCTTGAAACCTTCTCTTTAAAAAATGAGCAGTAGTGTAAGGCCATCCTGCTATCTTAATGGGGATCTTATTATACCTGAAGGACAGAAGGTCATGCTCAGCTGGATTGGTCCCCTGGCCCATCTAATCCAGCAGTTTCTTCTCACAGAGACCACAGAGATGTGACTTACAAAACCTTTCCTTCCTTATGGACCACTGCATGTCCTTGACTCAACTTTCCAAATATGGGATTCCACCTCCCACCCCCTTCATGTATTTCTGTTCTCTTCTTAATCTGTTCCATTTCTACTATTTGGGTCATTCAAAATGTACCCAGTGAATGAATCAGTGTGTCTGCCAACCACGTTCAATTATCTTTTTAAAATACATAAAAACGATCTGCCTCTAGTTTGATTACTGTACTTGTGGCTTACTTTTGCCCTTTTGTTTCCATGGTTGAGAAGCTGGCATCATTCATTGTGCAGTTAATTGAAGATTTTAAGCAATATGTTGATTAAAAAAGCCCCATCATTCATTTCTTTTAGGTCTGGGTGGGGCTGTTCTTATGAACCCTGATTAGATTTCTGAGTCATTTCTTGTCTGAGTCTATTTACACGTGTATACACACAAGGGACAACTGCATTCTTACCTAAAAAATCTTGCAATTCATAGAAGCACATTCTTCATCTTGCTGTCCCAGCCTTTATTATCATATATTCTCTAGGATCACATTCTACTATTAAGCTTTTGTAGCTAGAAGCAAAGAGAATTTAGAATTTGGGAAGAATGAAGTTTTGAGTATTTGAGAAGGATGAGTTGGTTAGGTAGGTTAGGTGGACAGTTTTCGTTTTAGATACTGCTGTCGCTCTTCCAGCTTAGCCTTTCCATACAATCCCCGAACCTGGGATAAATGGAAAGAAGCAGTGAATCCTGAGCTGTCAGAACAGTGTCTGATCTGATCCCCTTAACATGTTTCACATCCAGGGTTCCTAGGTCCATGCCCTGGCATCACCAATGGTGATGAGGCATTGAGGGCAGTCCAGTCCTTCAAACGAGGTGCTTCCTGAGATTCAGGAGAACTTCTTGCCAAATCTGCTGCTCTTTGCAGATTCCTGAAGCTGCTCCTGACTGTCTTGCTTAGTTTCCGTGCTTTGCAAAACCTCTCTTTGGAAAGATTTGCAGAGCCACATGGAAAGTCCGACTTTGGACAGAGAAGTTGGGGATTCTCTGGCTAAAGAAACTGGACTAACAGTGATTTAAGATGCAGTTGTTTTCTTTACAACTGCTAGCAGTGTAAAAAGTTGGCAGTCTGGGGATAACCTGCAGAATTGTTTTGGCCAATTTTCCAGCACATCATAACTGAATGGTCACTGAACAAATGGTCATAACTCAACAAATGCCCTTTCAACAAATTACCATTGGTGATTTCATCTATTTTTATCATAACAGGAATACTTGGGGAGATTTTTGAATATGTTTTAGTGCAGGTGGCAATCTTTAAGTCCATTTAAATGATGGCAAATAGGTTTGTGTGTGGTTACCCAAGGGAAAGCCACTTTTACTCAATTTTGTGGTAATTTACACAGGTTTAGAGGTACTGCCTTAACTCTACCAGTTCCCAAGGCCACTGGTGGAGAAGGGAACTGAGACCTTCTCCTCTTGGTGCTGAGCTCCTAACTCTGGAGGGAAAGCAACCAGGTGATCTAACCCCCTGCTAGATCCTGATGCCAGCATCTGCAAACTGGGGTTAACAGGTTTCATGTGTTGAGCTTTGCTTATGAAAGGAGTAATTAACACAAAGCCTCAGCTTGGCTGTTTGGGCTGACGTTGTGCTGCGGCTGCGAGTTGAAGACGAAAGGGTTTCTTCCTACCGCAAAGCTTGTCACGGCTTAAATACCCTAATTACAGAGGAGGAGGTCGGCTTTTTAAAAACATGATTGTTAAACGATTAAAAAAAATGCTACATTTGCCTTTCCTAACCTAAGCAGACTCAGAAAGCTGCAATCCTGCTCATCAAGGACCAGCAATCTTGCCCTTTGGAAACCCCTTTGCCTTCCCCCCACCCCGTAATCACAGTGGCTAAAAAAACCGAAAAGTAAAAGTACAGTGAAGTAGGGAGCTGGTCCCTGTTCCTTCTTTCTAGGGCTGGAAGCGGTGTTTTCAGGAAGGAACCCGGCTGGGGAAGTATGTCAGCCGTGGCGTCTACTAGAATTAAGGGTGATCGATAAGGATCCGCTCTGTCGCCACCTAGATAGAGGCATTCCTGGATTTGTGTCTTTTATCTTTCCAAAACGTAATCCAATGTGACAATTTTCAGTATCATGTAAAAGTCTGCTTAAATTGAGGGTCGTGTTTTGAATAGGAAGAAACCCTACTTCGGTAGGAGATTTCAGAGACTTTTTTCCAATCATTAAGGGTTGGGTGGTAGGAACTGGTGGTTAGTTCTTTTATCACAAAGTCCTTTCAAGCCCCTTCAAAATCTGCATAAACCCCAGGAAAAAAAGTGTGATCTCTCTTCTCTGTGGCACACAATGATTTTATGACCCAAGACTAGTTCTTCAGACTTCCTATTCATTTTCTAGCATTCTCTCTATGTTTTGAATTTTTTTAAACAAAAGTTATTTCCTTGCGATTATTTTTATTTTTGGAAAGCCTCAAGCAATGACAATGTCTTTGGGCATGACTCCAAGTTTATATTGAGCAGACGACTAAAATATGAGAAAATACAATTTGAAATAATGGCCGTAGAAGGCCAATTATTGATTGTTACTAAAAAGCTTTTCTGTTTTGCAACATTCCAAGCAGAAAAGAACAGATGATTTTTTTTTCTTCCAGAAAGAGAAAGGTCTCTTTTACCTTTTTATCCAAGAAAGCGATGGCAGAAGTCTCAAGAATAATCTTTTAGTATTACCGGTCAAAATATTTTTTGCTCCTCTCCTATTCCGCTTCTTCATCACAACGTTGTTTTGTGGAAGGAAAAAGGGTGGGAGAAGCAGGATGGAAAACTATTATTTCTTTGAGGTAAGCAAGAAAACAACCATCACAAAACTCGATTGATATAGGGGAAAATAACAGAATACAGAAACGCAACAAAGTTTAAAAAACAGGCATCTGGACTGGATTTTTCTCAAGTCGAAGACATTTCACCTTTAATCCAAAAGGCTTTCTCAATTCTGAAATTGAACTGGTAAGAGAGCTGGTATATTATATATATATACTCTTCTAGGAAGGAGGAGTTGAAAGAGTCTTCACAGACAAGAATACAGAAACCTGATATTGTTTCTCTTTCTTTCTTATACCAAAGAAAATCAAGACAAGGCGATGATGAGTTTCTTTCTCACCCTTTCTTGCTTTTCTGGGGCAATGTTTTACTCACATTGCTGCCACATATATTCTTCCAGCCATTTCCATACTCTTCTATGAAAACACAACCAAGTGGAAAATGGAAGGCCACATTCCTGAATGTGGAGTGCTCCTGGAATGCTCCACAAATGAGCAGGAGAGATAGCACAGAAAGGACATGCCTGAAGCACAAATGAAAATCAGTGCATAGTTCTGGGTGGCCTGGTCAGGAAAAAAAAATATTATAGCATTCCTAAAAAGAAGGGCAAGTTTAAGTGAAAATGCAAAAGGTATCTGTAACTTTTTTTAGGGACCTTTGCTTGGGGGTGCAGAAAATGAGTTGATAAGAGAATTTTGAAGGGATAGCTGCAGCTAGAAAGATTATCATTAAAATTTGGAGAAGCTGATCATAAGCCCTTCTGGCTTGCAGAAAAATGCGCCTGCTGAAAACAGAACTCAGATAAGCAGTTTCCGTTTCCTAAGAATGAAATTTCAGGTCTTGGACTAACAGGTGAAAAGAAAAAAATCTCATCGGTCCCGTTTGCTGAATTCTGAGCAAGTTTAGAGGTTTTCTGGTCTTCACTTAACAGTTCTCGCTTGCTCCCAGTCTGAGTTCCCCACCCTGGTCCTGTGCTTAATGGTCCAAAGTCCTGCATGAAATGAACAGAAAAAAAATCTACGCTTAAGAGAGTTTTCACACACACTGGAATTGCAGAAAGGGAGATGGCCGCAAAGCAAAGCAAAGCAAACACATGCGACACACACACCACAAATGGGAGCCGCTGTGGCCACCGTCTTGAGATTTCTTTCACCCCTGAAAGCAGACGCCAGCTGCACCGCCAGACGGCTACAAATTCACCTTCTGGAGAACAAATGAACCCACGCGGTGCAGATTTTTGGAGATGTCACACTGGCTGATTTATCAGAGACATGTGGCTCCTTAGAGAGGAACAGAGGTATTGATTTTTTTTCCCAGTTTTATTCCCTGAAAAAAATGAAATTATACCTTCTAAGCAGAAAGGATGAAATATTGTATTGAGAAATTAAGGTGTGCAATAAAAGAACACAACAGCGAGCATCCATTGCACGTCAACAATCTCCTCCTTGGTCTTCTCAGAAAATTGGCTTCTTCTCCCTTGGGCACTTGCTGTGGCTATCCTCAAGTTATATATTCTAAGAGACTCATTTCACTGATGCCAAATATCAAAATACATTTCCCGATAGTTCCTTTTTCAGATAACAAATGTGGTAAAAAGGGCACAGGTCACATCATCAGATGCACAGAGAAGTGAGACCAACGTAGGGATTAAATTGGGATGAAGCTGCGGAAGGGACCCCTTCTGATTTTTTTGCTAACAGAGTTCTCTGGGTCTCCAAGTACTTCTGCTTTCCACAATCTCCCAATAGAAGAAGGAATGTGAAGGAAAGATTCTTTGGTAGGGTATCAAAAACAATGTTGCCAACTTCTTTGCCCAAATTACAAAATTTTGAAATCAGTAATCATGGGCATTGTCAGGTTTGTGGTGGCGTTGTTCAGTCATACACTCATGCCGGACTCTTCGCAACTCCATGGACTGCAGCGCACCAGGACTCCCTGTCCTGCACTGCCTCCCAGAGTCCATCCCATCCCACCCCCATCACACTGATCGTGCTATCTCTCCATCTCATCCTCTGCCGTCCCCTCCTCCTCTTCCCTTCAGTCCTTCCCAGCATCACAGTCTTTTCCAATGAGTCCTCCCTGCGCATTA
>JANHZU010001679.1:137959-150247 GCA_032468055.1 Acrochordus granulatus
ATGGATTTGCCCAAATGGTTCATCCAAACCATAAATTGTAAATAAACATCAGCTTAGCATACTCCATCTGCACATGTCCAAGGTGGGAGAGTGTTATGGTTCAGCAGTAATAGGCAGAAACTGTAGATAGATGGCCAACCTTCAGGCTTAAAGTGCTTTACTAAGCTGGTTCATTCCTGTATTACAACAACCTGGTTAATAGGAGGCCTCCTTTTATCAGTATTACTTCAACTCCCCAGTGAACTTGAACAAGGGCTAAGAGTGCTGGGAACTAGACTCTAGCAACATCAGAAGAATAATCAGTTGTCTATCCCCATCTCCTAGACAATCTCTGATAGAAAAATAGGCTAAATTGGCAGGATTTTAATAGACTTGGTTTATATTTGAATGTTCTAGTTCATTGCACATCTGCAGAGAGAGTGACTATGTAATGGGGAGCAGCATTATTCCCTATGTTTCATGTGTGAATCAGATATATAAAGAAACAGGCTGATGGTGGTAAGCCTTTTGGCAGAGCACTGCTTCTTTTTTACACTGGGATATTTGTTGAACTGAACTTAAATGTGGTCAAATGCAAATTTCTTCAGCGGTTTCTTTTTCTGAATTTTAACAAGCTTTTTTTAAGAAGTTTTTTCTCTCCCTCCCTCCCTCCTTACACACACACAAACATACACATACTCACACATGCTGGGCCCTGAAGCATTTTCTTTTTTCTTTTTAACATCTTAGTTCTGTTCCTCTGTTTCGGGGATGTATGTCATCATTAAATCATGCTTCCAGAAAATGTGATAGAACTGCAGCAACCAGACATGCTGCCTCTTTCTAATGCACAAAATAATAATAAAGGACAAATGCTATTTCCTTCGCTTCCTTCTACCAAGGACTGGTATTTCTATTCACAAAAGAGCCCAAACAAGAAAAAAGAAATGATAATGTTATCTACTCACAAATGTTGAATGAATATTGATCTTTGTAGAAGTGGAAACAAGTGGTGCTGATTGCAAGAATATCATACATAGATTGCCAGCTGATCGAGAAGATAGGCTTTGTTTGGGGAAAAAAAGCATATTCATGAATATTCACCTCCTTTTATTCTTCCAAAGCATCAGTTTCTAAAGGGAGAGGGTTTCTTTGTGTCTTTCCCTCTTTTTGGAGACCAGGAGATCTGTTTGGCTTGTTCTAGTGGACTTTTGCTAGCAGAAATTGCTGTCTGACACATTTTAGTTTAGGACTGTGTTAAAAAGTAGCCTTCAATGAATTCCCATCTGGACAGCCTATGCCATTTATTAACCTGGGAGGGCAATGTTGGAAGAGGTGGGGGCTTTAAACTTGCATTCCAGCCTTTCTCAAATTTTCAGAATTTTACAAAGATGAGCCATGAGGAAGGTGATATGTTCTTTGGACCTTGGAAGATTTCAGATGAGAATGAGTGGTGGAAGAATCCCAGGGAGGCTAATCATTGTCACAATTTTCAACATCAAAATGGCCATTTTTCAGTAATGCAAGTTTAGGTTCTTCCCAGCACCAATTACTTCCATTCCCCCTTCCATTTAATTCTGGAGGGGAAAAAAAGTGAAAAGAAAATGGTACCCTTCAAAGATTTACAATTGGTAACAGTTCTCTTACATGAACAGGCTATAGGAAGGCAGAAAATGGGTTACTGGAGAAGGGTATGTCCTCTCAAGCTCACTAAGTAGACTAGATTATGAAATCAACAGCCCAGGAAAGCTAAAACTACTTTCAGAGTGATTATCATGAGAGAATGCTGTATGTCTGATTGTGCTGTACCTCTTGTCCTTATTGTCCAGTGAATTAGGGAGGTGTCTCTCTCAGCCATTTCTTAATGCTGTCTGGACATTCTAGAGTTAAAAAAATGTTTTAGCCTTTGTCCCTTTGACAAAAGAGCTTGCCTATCTCCATCAAAGCCATCTTCCTTACTCTCAACACACGTGGCAAGAGGAAGGGTGGAGCCAGGAGTGAGGTGGGGAATCAGTCTTGAATCTCTACACATCCTCAAATGTCAGAAATCAAACCCTTCCTGAGGACCACTGAATCTTAGCTGGGCAGGTGTTCAACACTTGAGTAAATTATTGTAACTTTGTAGGACCAATAAATCTCTTAGCTTGAACTGCACTGCCAAAGCCTGGTCCTTTGTGCCAGACAACACATGTTCTTTGTGGGGTGTCCCTTTCCACTTCAGCTGTACCCTTGCTAAAATGATCTATCCATAAAAATAATATTTGTAGCTCAGGTTGAACTATGGGGTCCCTGCTGCTCTCTGAGCTTGGTTGTTTTCTTGCAAATGTTTCATTACCCATCTAGATAACATTATCATCAATGTGCTGATGATGTTACCTACTTGCATAATGAAACATCTGCAAGAAAACAACCAAGTTCAGAGAGCACCAAGTACCCCATAAAGTGATCTATGTATACTGGGCCAAAGATAACATTCCAAAAGTGGGCATGAGAAAAAGAGGGGAGAAGTTGGATACAAGATAATATTTATTCCAGTAAGATATATCAAGAAATAAAATCAGTATTCCTATTCTGGCCAAGACTTCTGGATCAGCTCACCAAAGGAGATGATCTGTATTTATCTGCTTATTGGAGTAGAAGAGCATCTTTGCGAAATGAAGCAGCCTCCAAATTGCTCCACTGAACACAAAGATTGTCCTGGTGGCTCATCCATCTTCTAACACGGCTGCGACCAACCTTTGCATTCTCATAAACTCTCCAGAAAAGAAGATAAATGGAAGGTTCATGTGGCCCACTATGCTATAGATTCCCCAGAGGTTTGTTCGGTTTTTTCCATATTACCTTGAGGCAAATGTTTGAAGACATGCGCCGTTCTTCCCAAGCAGAGATGCCCATTCTTGCAACAGCCAAAGGGCTATCAGAGCTGCCTCTTACCATGATTTGTTCTCCTAAATATATTAAGCATTAGCTTCTGTTCTTTTTCTCTGAAAGGAAGGCCCAGTTCTGAAAATGTAATTCGTATCCGTACAGTCAGAGCGGACAGGCTCTAATGAGATGGTGCATACTTTTATGTATTAGCTAGCTTCTTGTTTGAAAAAAGGAAATGAAGAAACAAAAACTCATCCTTGGATTACTGTAGTCCTATAATCACACATTTGGCATGAAGCCCAAGCTTGTATTTTTGATGTGATTATCTCTTCCTCCTGCTTCCTCCTTCCTGTTCTATGTAGTCTCCCTCCAGGCACATCTAAACTTAAGTACAGAAAGGCAGAGGAGCATAGCAGACCCAGAGATTATTGGTAATGAAGGGCCATCAGCTTCCCATGGAGGCAAAATAGCCCAGAAGAAATTAGATGGGTTTTACAAGCTGAACTAGATGCTTTCTTAGATGAACATCATTCACATCCAACTATCAATAGGAGGACACTTAGTGGTTATTCATCATGCTACTTCTATGTCACAGAAAGCTGAGGCTATTATCTTACTTAGGAAAGGACAAGGCTACAAAATCTTGTCTTTTGTGGATGAGAAATGTGATTGTACAAAGATTTATTGGGCTCACCTGTCCCTCAATGCTTTCCACAACTCCACCTATTTTGAGTTTGAAACCCAAGCACTGCCATGCAACAGGCCAAGCTCCTATTACTTGCCCCAGCTCCTGCCAACCTAGCAATCCAAAAGCATGCAAATGCAAGTAGATAAATAAGAACTGCCTAAATAGATGGAAGGTAACAGCATGCCATATACCTCGGTGTATAGTCATGCTGGCCATGTGACCATGGAAGCATCTTCAGACAATGCTGGCTCTTTGGCTATGAAACGGAGATAAGCACCATCCCCTAGAATCAGATACGACTGGCAGGGGAAACCTTCACTTTTGCCTTTTTACTGCAGCACAGCACACGCTACATAAACAAACAAGAAATATAACATCTTTCTCCACAACTACAGACATGTCTGAATAGCAAATTACAAAATCATGAATGTCAAATGGCCCATTACATTTACAGAAGCAAGAAGTGTAACAATACAGCCAAAACTGAACATTCACCAACAGGCTGGCAGGCTTAGTATATTTTGAAGCCAACGGAAGTGGTACATACTGTCATTTGAGAAGGTGGCAACTGTTAAATGTTACCAACCAAAATGTCCCCCCTTTTCAAAATCATGAAAACTGGAATCTAAAATAATTTCACTTCTACAACTGGAGGTAGCGATGATTAAACTAGATGCCTCTTACTGTTAAGCAAAGATCTCAGAAATGACATAAGATGCCTCACAAACATGTATTTACTTATTTAGTGGATTTATATGGCTGCCTATCTCACACACCTTATTGAAGGTGGCTTGCAATATTAAAAACCATAAAAACATAGACAAAAGTGCACATTCCATAGCAGCTGGGAGAAAAAATGGCAAAGCCATGCTCCAATATTCAACATCGTTAGACATTGGGCTCCGTCCCACGCTTGGAGGCCCAGGCTCAGCCAAGCAGCCACATCTTCAAGGCTTTACAGTAGATGGAGCCAATCTGATGTCCAGAGGGATGGCATTCCAGAGGGCAGGGGCCATGACAGAAGAATCTGCCTCTTGGGCCCACCAACCTACAATCCTTCACTGATGCAACCCAGATCATGCCCCTTGAAAGTGCAGTGTGGAATTGATCTTTGAGTATTCTGGGTTAGGAAGCCAGTAGAACCTGGGAAGGCAGTGAAAAGATGGAAAATATCTTCAGCATCTCGGGGCCTTGATTAAAATCAGTTTTTTCCTTCTTCGCCCCCTGCTCTCTGTCACTTTTCTCTTCTCCTCTGTACTTCCTTGTCTGATCTCTCGAAGTGCTTTCTACTGGATTGGAAAGACCAGCTATTAACACGGTGCCCCATTCCCCTCTTGTCGTAAGCTGTCTCCTGTCATGTCAGACAACTGAAACTATTTCCCAACATAGGAGCCATTATTTAGACATCAAGGAAAGAAAGGGCAGAATTAGAAGAGCGGAGAGTCATTTAGATCTTCTCTACACCGGTCCTGACGTCAATCTTTTGAGGCATCCAGCCAGCAAAAACCAGATTTATTTTTATCCATCTCAGTTCTCAGTTTACTTAGAATTGCATATTGGTATCATTTTAGAAAATCTTTTTCCAAGGAGGTGTGCTTAGGAATACTTAAGCAGATGCTTTGTGTGTTAACTCATAATTAACGTTAATAGTATATGACTTGTATTCTTCTTTGGGGGTCCTCTTGTTAACAAGGCTCATGGTTTCATTTCCTTTATTTTTCCAGCTGCTATCATCTCCTAGTCAAAGGTGTTTTCATTCTCTTAGACTTTGAGACCAGAGGCTTACCTATGCACACATTTTTTTGAAGTGTGAAACCTGGGTGTGAGCCTCCCAGCACGCACAGATAAAACTCAGCTGAAGGTGTTTAAAAAGGGTATATTGAGTTGCAATTTTTTTCTCCTCTTGCAAAAACAAGTTTTTAGCACCTCGTCACTCCAAAGAAAATTCTTAGCTCAATGGAAGAGGTGATAGAACAATCTAATCTGTCAATGCAGTGAAGACTGGCACATCTCCTTTGGGCAATTAGCTAAGCCTGGCATCCTATTTAATGCCAGTCACTGCACTGTCTCCCTTCCCCCATCAAAGAAAGCAGGGCTAGCTTCACGAAATAGATGGAATCAGGACAAAACTGGGATATAAGCATGTAATGTAAACCCAGTTGAAACGAAATTAAATAGAACAGATATGGTGATTGCCCACGTATTTAATATTTTCCTCCTTCTGCCAAACTGAAAATTAAAATTGGGAAAACACTGGAGGGAACCAGGGTTTGATCCAGAAAGCTCTTGGGGGCTACATGCTATTTTAAAACTAATGTGGTGTGTTTAGATGGAAATTAATAGTTGTGCTTTATTTCTTGAATCACATGTTCTGCATTAAGCAGTTCTTTTATGTTCTACCAATAGAAGAGAATATTTGTAGCTCCACTCTGTGGTCCTTGGTGCTCTCTGAGTTTGGTCATTTGCTTGCAGACATTTCATTACCCAAATAATTAACATCATCAGCGTTCTTTTATGTTTATATCACAATTACAGATTTATTCATCATTTCACAGTTATTTGTCATATTTCAGTCTTACAACCTAGCTGGGTTTTATATGGATAAGACGTATTAAATGATGGTTACTGAGATCAAAGCAGATCAACAGGGTTCAGTCTGTCGGGTTCACCATCTCAAGCAGATGAGGCCAGGATTGTGAAATCACTCAGCCGTTGGCCACTGAGTTATGTCTGCTTATTGTGAGATAGAAACAATGCAGAAACAACCTTTCCCAGCCTTCAGTTTGTTGGTAACAATCTGGTTGGCACTGACTGAGCCAATTGAAGGACCCAAAAAGATGTCCAGCCTTACCACTTTCTAGCCTCAGGTGTGCATTTGGCCTTATCCAGCCTGGTGCAACCAAAATTCCCCAATCTGATCACCAAAAACCCTGCATTAAGCATCAGGAATTGAAAGAAGTAACACAACTGCATTGCCCCAGAACTGCATTTACAAAAGACTGCAGACTAACAACAAACTCCTTTTGCTGGCTAGGATCTGCAGTGCGTGTGGGATGAGCGTGAGCTCAGAACAGCCAAGGAGGAGGGGACCTCAGTCAGCAAAAGAGCCGGATTTCTTTTTCCACAGAGAATTAATTGATGTTTGCCGGATTGCATGCCTCATGTAATGAGAAAAGATGGCATCTTTTCAAGAGATGCCATCTTGCCACATGTGAGTGCCAGAAAATTAATATTTTTTATTTGTGGATTATGTCAAAATATGCAAAGCAACTTTTTGATACTTGCTTAAAATAACAAGCACAGAACAAGATGGGCCAAAGCCGTTGTTGGGTGATGCCAAATCACACGGCCCTCTTCCAAGATGGTCCAACAATCACTGTATCAGCAAAATTCGGCTCTTTGAACGTTCCCAGTACCCTCCATTTTTCTGGAATAATTCCCTTGTAAGTTTTAGAAGATGCTGAAAGTTGCTGTGAAACAGAGAGGAAATACCAGTTCCTTTCTAAGAATCAGGCTAACCCACGGAAGAAGTCAGGTCTATCAATGACTACTGGCCAGCCATGTTGGCTTGATAGAACACCCTGCTTCACGAGCAGCATTGTTGACAGGAGGAAATTAACCTTTTCTCCTTAAGAGTCTCCCAAAAAATGTCAGTGGGCCAGTGAAGAATTGGATTGCAAGATGAGGTGGATCATCAGGTCTGAATTGTAACGATCAAGAATATAAACCTCACGCTTGGAAGCAAAATATAATTCTGGAGAGGACAATTTTAAAGGATAGCTACAAGCTCTCCCCCCTGTATGTGGATCAGTCATTGGGGACATATAGATCAGATGAAACCAAGCTTTCTTGCCCAAGACCCTCGTAGGGTATTCAGTGGTGTTCCTAAAAGTAAACAAAATGGGCATTTAATTTAATTAATTGAAATCAAGATAATATGACTACTCCCAATAGCTTTAAAACTGCCCTCTTTGCCATACCACATATTATACTTTAGGGTTATTTCATCCAGGCCACTGTGGCATGCTGCATGAAGGCCAAATGCTTAGGAAGTCAATTAACACACTCCTAGATTAGAAAGAGTTCCTCCCTCCACCACCCCCTCCTCACCATAAAAAGGAGAAAGAGAAGGAAGAATTTTCTAAATACTTGATTATCAAATACTGAAAGTTACAGGGATGCCCAAGACCATTTTAATATTACTAGCCACCTCTTCTATCCTTGGGTGAAGTTTAAGTTGAATTTGTTTTCCCACTGTGGGGCATGGATATTGGGAGCTTTGGGTCATAATTTTCCACCCACAAATTCTTGGTTGCTGTGTGATTTCTTGTCCCTGAAACTCCCTCCATCAAAAATGGAGCTGTGCTGATAGGTTGAAAGAAATTCAACTGAACCTTCCAAGTTTTTATCTGAACTTGAAAGTCCATTTCTGGCTTCCAAAGGCAGAAGGCTTTTGACTTATGCACTGCCAGCAACATCTAAATTTAGTCCATATTGCTCATAAAAATCAGCACTTTCCTGTTTGGATGCCAGAAGTTCCACCATTCATTCTTTGCTTCCAAGCCAACCATTTTTCCATTCTTTTCCAAGTCCTTTTGTTTCAGGGGCACCAAATGAATCACTTTGTACAGAATTTCAAATTTCTTGTGTTCCACCAATATCTGTCATTCCTCTAGGAACTTCATAGATTTTTAAGATGTGTTAGTCTTGAGAAACTTTAAAACAAGAAGTTCAGAAGTCAGTCACTGGGAATGTAAGAAGGGAGAGGACAAGATGACACATTGGTAAAGACATAAAGGCCTGCCTAGTTCACACACCCCACAAAAGTCACAATTTGTTTAATTGCGTTTGGCTATGTCTACATGTAACAAATTGCAAGGCACAATATTCATGGTTTGGGTTGCTTCAACATTCTAAGCCCAAACTAAATCTCATGATGCCTGAATGATTTATTCAGCCAATAAGTGTGTTGTCCATAACTGGACATCGTCTTCAAAGTAGGATCTGACTGACTTAAGATAAAGAGGAACGATGACTTTTCATGGTTTGAAGGAACATATCAGAGGGGCAAAGCCCAAATTTGGAAGCAGGACAGCCCAATAGTCTTCAGAAAGCCCCTGGAGAATCTTTGTGCTATTGATGGGTGAAAATGAATGAAGTAAAAATGAAGCGACACATCAGTTAAGAGTTTCAATAAAATGCATTTGGAAAAGAAGATGGTCAAAGGAAATGTTCTGAACTAAATAATCAAGCTGTCTGATCTAATAGCATCACCAATACTTTCAAAGAGGTCCACAAGATATACACAAAGATGTTCCACTTTTTCTATGTCATTTGCCTTAGATTATGACCAAAGTGGGAGCTGAACTAGTGTTTCTGGTCCAGCTATTCAATTCAGATCAAATATTTGAAGTTGGGTTTACCCATTATGTGAAATTATAATGTGCTTTATGAACAATGGTTTATAGCTCATGTAGATCCAATTAATTGGCTTATTTAACAAACCATAGCCAAACACAATTTAATGAAAACACATTTTTAATATATTTCTCCAACTTATTGCAACTATGGCAAATTTTAAATCAAATCTAGTGACATTCAAAGCAAATTCTACAGTAACCTTGACAGGGAAAACAATTACCTCCAAGACTGACTGAAATCTACTATGAATCTTCTGTTTGCATTCAGAAAACTACTCTTGAATAAATTGATTCTTTGCTGTTACTTCCTGCTGAAGCATCTAATGGAGGGAGACCTGCAATAGATTCAGTTGACTTTAGCGAATGCTCCTTACAGCCTGATTGCAAAGGAGGAGGAGGAGGAGGAGAGGCAAGATATTAATTTATAAGGTAGGATGTTCAACATGGAATAGAAGAACATAAAGCTAAGTAGAGATAATATCCTCCGTCCCTTTGACATGTCCAAGTTTGATTGATAATATTGCAAACTAGACATTAGTTTTACAATTGGTGTGCGATGAAGAATGGCATGAATAATCAGCATCAGTCTACAATGATTTCTGAACAGGATGAATTAGGTAACCCATTTTGTGTTTGGTTCTTGCTGGTTCTTGCTACTCAATGGGAGATAATCAGCTAAGACATGGATTGTGATTAGAGAAAACGGTATAGAAAATTGAGCTAGAAAAAGCCATTCCAAGAATGTAAGAGTAAAATAAAGGGTAATGCTTTTTTTACATCAGGATTTTAGATTCACCGGGACCAATATAAATATCTGAGATTCTTAGAAGCAGAAGATGGACACATGGCCCTCTCTCACTATAGTTCCCATGCAATTGATATTTAGAGGTAATACTGCCCAAATCAGGAGGTAACACTGAGCCTTCAAAACTAATCATCCTTAGTAGATATGTCTTCCATGGATTTATTCAATTTCCTTTGACTGCTGCTCAAACTGATGGCCATCAACATATTCTGTGTTAATGAACTCTACTGTGTGAAAAAGGACTTTCTTTTCTTCCAAATCTCAAGTCTTGATCCTATTATCCTGTACCATATATTTTTTCTATGCTACCTACAAAATAATCGTACAAAATATGGTCATCCAGATTTTACAGCCTAGATATGATATACCCTCAAAGCATGTTTAGTAGTCAAAATAGTTTCCTGCCAGCTTATTTTGCCTTAAATAATAGCTTCAATAAGCCAGTATTGTTTAAATGTTTCATTATTTAAATAATGGGCATGTTTCTCAAACTTGCCAAAGATGGAAGCCATAAGAGAGTCTGGAGCAAAGAAAATGTGACTACTTGCCACTAGCAAGTAAAATTTTAAAATGTTACTGCTCTACAGATTTCTTCCCTTTCAACCATAGACATTTTTCATGGCATCATCTCAAAGCCGTTTAGAGAAGCCTAGAAAAGCCTAGTTTATTTTGGGTTGTGGCAATAAAGGTGAGTCTCTCTGTGTTTCTCTATCTGTGAAATGCTCCAGTTTGATGTTCCAAAGGGTCCTGAGACCTGTTGTGATCTCTGCAAACAGAACTGGCTGCAAGAAAGTCAAGAAATTGTTTCTATGTGTTTTCACCTTTGCTCAGCCAGTTCTTCAGAGATTTTGTGATGCTCTATGTGTGATGGATGTGATAGATATACATATGCTCATCCAAGGTAAAATGCAGAATATGCTGTTTCACTCCCCACATCTGTGTTAGATCTTTCTTTGAAGTCACAGTTCATTCACCATGTCCAGAGATAGTTCCTCATGCTAATTTTGTCTTTGCCTAGATAGCTATAAAACAAGGATTTATCTATTGTGATGCTATTCATTCATTCAACTGATATATTTGAGAATGAAAGAAGAGAGGAATTATTCTGTAAAGCCGCTCTTGTCATCAGAAGAGGAGCTCGTAAATTACACAGATTCAGTATAGACATAACTTGATCTCCACATTAAGATTAAGCTTTATATCATTATGCATTAAGTAACAATACGATACATGCATGCCTGTGTATGAAGGGGTTGAGCTATGGCTATAAAGTTGACCATCCTTCAGAGGATTGTGACAGATGAGGTTGTCCAAGAGATGCAATCTTAAATGAAAACATACCACCATCACCACCACCTCCAGCCTCAGATACTTAACAGAGGCACCACAAAAGTTCATGAGATGAGAAATTAATTCAGTGGTTTGGGGGTGGGGGGAAATGGCTTCTTTTCTCATAAGATTCAAACTTGGTGCAGAACAGAACTTTGCCTTGTGCAAAAATAATACAGAGAACCCATGGGAAACATAAGCTGAGATTTAGCTTTGAAGGAGAATTTTGTATAATTTATGGTGAAGGGAGAGCTTTCCACCAACTCTCTACTAGGGATTTAAATTGCATTTGGTCCCAAATCCTGACTGAATCAACTCACATCAGTGAATTCTTGATTCTACAAGTTGAAGAGAAAGCCCTGAGAGAGCCCCAAGGAGTTTAATATGTCTATGTCCTCTAGTGCAGTCATAATCCTCCTCTTAGAACCTTGAACAATTCTGGAAAGTGACAAGTTCATTCCCCAGTGCCTCCCATTATACAGATCAGGTAGCAGGTCATGGGAAATCCTTTCATCCACTGGAACTTTGGAGAACCACCACCAGGGCAATGTGGGATGAAATGCATATGCAATCCAGCCTATTGAAGGTAAAATCTTACATTCCTCTGAGACTTCAACATGCTATGCACAATTTCCTCTTTCTACTGTGGAAACAGAGGGATTTTTTTTTTAAAGAAAAGCAGCCCCGCATTTAGATTCATGGCCATGACCCACTCTCTCAAATTCCTCCCCATTGATAGCCCCAAAGTGGTCAGTTGCTTAGCAGCAGAGTTTTTCTTGTGCTGGAAAGGGAACAGAAAGTGTGCCTGTCACTTTGATCTATCCTATCAAGTATGCTCCTGTAACCCATTTGACAGATGGGTTGGAGAGAGCAGGCTGGAGTATGTCTGAGCCTGTGACCTCTAATTCTGAATGATGGGATGCTGAGAAGCAAAGGGTTCATGAGAAAGTATGTCATGAAGATTTTCAGCTCATCAGTACCTTTCCTGGACTATGTTTGGTTCAGGATGGGAGAAGATTACTTTGTGTCCCATCTTTCCAAATAAACAAAGCCATCTTTCTGGAGAAAGATTATCTTTCTGGAGAAAGATTACATTATCTATAGTATACATGCAAAACTTGTTGGGGGGTGGTCAACTTCTGACCATGAGACAGAGAGGCAGGAGGGAGGGAGGGAGGGAGGGAGGGAGGGAGGACGGA
>JANHZU010001679.1:150347-160881 GCA_032468055.1 Acrochordus granulatus
AAGGAAGGAAGGAAGGAAGGAAGGAAGGAAGGAAGGAAGGAAGGAAGGAAGGAAGGAAGGAAGGAAGGAAGGAGTCATTAAAGGAGAGATTTGGAGAATCCAGAGATAGAAGGAAGCCTGAGAAAGGGATTCAATATAATTTTTATCTAATATAAGATGGACAAGAAAGGCAGTTGCAGAGGCTTTTGCAACTGAAGTCTGTCCTTCAAGGTAGGCCAGTTGAAGAAACATGGCAGGAATTCCAGGAAATCTCTTTATTGTAGTAAGATAGAATAACAGAATCCTTGAGAACCTGTCCAAGTTCGTTCCTGTCTTTTTCCTTTCCTCTCATGATGGTCTCATCTCTACTCTGTGCCCCACCCTCATCGCTTGTTTCTTACCCTTCTTCCTTTAATCCTCTTTCCCAGCTCAAAATCTCTCTCTCACTATCAAGAAACAGGAGGATACTTATCTCCCAACAGTCCCAAAATAGGCTGTGAGCAGCCTATTTTGAAGGCAGTAGGGTTCATTCCCATTTCCTAGGATCTGAATTCTAAGGATCTGAATTCATCTCCAGTTTCAGAAGAAAGTCTGGAGAGCTATGGGGCTGGGTCAGGCCAAAGATCAGTGTTTTGTGTCCCATAATGGAAGCTCCCAAATTTCCATTCATGGCCCTCACATCTGCTATTTACATATACTGCCCATAATTTGAGAAAGTGTAAATAATCCACAGGATTTGTACTCTCTGATAGGGTTATGTTCCATATGTTGGTTCAATGCAGAAAAAATCCTCAGTCGTCAAGGTAATAAAACAAATCTGGAGGCTCGTAAATCTTGTCAATTGGACTTTAATTTTTGACGGTAAGATTAAGCTTTCAACTTCATCACGAAGCCTTTTTCAAAGCCAATTAAAAAATTAAAAGCAGGAGAGAGAAGGGAGTCCGTAGATGTAAGATGGACCTCATGCCATCCCCCACCACTCTTCACTGCAGTCAGCTCCAATGCAGGAACCCTCGAGGCAAAGAGGAAGGGGCGAGGTGAGTCGGTCACAGGCCCACATGAGCAAGAGCAGTTTCTTAATGGAAAAAGGCTTCGTGATGAAGTTGAAAGCTTAACCTTACCATCAAAAATTGAAGTCCAGTTGACAAGATTTACAAGCCTCCAGATATGCTGGTTCAGTTTCCTGCCAAAATCTGCCATCTGGTGGCAACAGCACCATCACCATCACCACCTTTGGAATAAGTACAGAGGAAGGGAGTATCGCACGATTCAAATGTGCAGAATTACGTTTTCTGTCAAATGATTTTTAGCCTGGTGCCTTTGCCACTAGACCAAGCTGCCTCTTCGAACCACCAGACCAAACTGTTGTCAAGTCATTTCTCAAACTACGTCGTCGCACGTCCCAATCTTCACTTCTGCGCACTGCAAGGAGACGTGTGGTAAACCTGCTTTACCGCTTCACATGCTGAGGAATGCATTCACCAAACTCAAATGGAATCATTCTTTTATGTTCGGTACGAATATAACATTTTATCATCTTCTGCTTGTTGCTAAAATTAGCCTTTGGCTGAGGAAGGATAGGCAAGTACGGTTTTTACCACCATTTCTTGCTGGTTTGTCAGAATCACAGCTTGGGCTCAAGTTGTGAACTGTGAAATAGCTAACTTGTTAGGAAACGGTCTAGATCAATTCCTGGTCCCGGTTCCCTCATTCTAGGCAGATCCACGGATGGCCAGGAAAAGGACACCTGCAAAGTTGGCCTGACCAAGAGGCAAATTCTTCAAGAGAACCGGGAGCATGAGTTACGTGAAGGCGAAATAATTGCATTTGGTCAAAGTATGTCCGAAGTAGTTCCCTAAATTGCTTTTCAAAATAGAAATGTTATATTTTGGTAAGGACCAGCTGCTACGGTGAAGGGAAGCATATCGAACTAGAAATGGTCTTTTAGTGCCGCTCAGGGTCACAGAAGATCATACACGTGCCATCCCTACAAAACTGGACCACAGTCTCATGGCCCTAATGATTGTCCTGGCTGGGAATTATGGGAATTGGAGAATGCTGGACTTAGAAATAGATGTGATGCCCTCTCTCTCTCCAGGAGGCCTCTGATTGTGGATGACGGAAGATGCAGCCCATCTACTGTATAAGGTTGTGGATGATGGAAACTGTAAGGCTATGAAACACTGGTTTTAGGAGGCAGCTCTCAGGACAGAAAAATTCCACAGCAGTGCCCCTCCAAACAAAGATGAACTGTAACTCATAGAAAAGGCATTTTAGCCCTAGGAGAAGTTCAGGTTTCTTAGGAATTGCTGCCATCTCATGGTACAGTATTTCAGTGCATCAAGTTGCAGTTCAGGAAGAATATATGTGTCCTTCTCTGACCACGAATTGCGAGCTGGTAACACCTGGCTGATGTTGGACTTGGAAGCTAAGCAAAGCCCAGCCTGGTTAATTGGACTACCGTGTCTCTAAGCCTAAACTGAGGAGGTTGAAAAAATTGCAGAAGATGAGAACAAACCACCATTGTCTTACTGTTAAAAATTACCCTGCATTAAATCCTCAGCACTTGAGCAACTCTTAAAAGAGACTTTAGGCACATGTGAGCACGCATACACAAAAAGAGACACATTTCCCAAACCTTTTGAGCAAAGCAAAGAAAATCAGAAATCTCTAGAAAGGAACTCCTGACTTGCAGGATTTGGCTTTCACTAACTTCAGTCTTTGCATTCTCATGAGTGGAGAGTTGCTTCTCCTTTAAGGCTTTTCTTCTTCTTTAGCTCTTGTCCCGCACAGTGACGGGGTCTGCTATACTAGCTCGCTGGCACCATTTGATGCAATCATGGACCTGGTCAGGATGGGCTCTGGCAATCTTTAGGTCTATATACAACGTGTCAAGCCAACATGTCGATGAAGATTTCTCAGTCATCCAGGTGAAGTTGTCTGGAAGTCGAGTCACAGCAACTTGACTTCTTCTCTTTTTGTCACAGAAAAATTGTTAAGCCCGTGTTAGTTGTCAAGCCAACATTGCTTAAGGTGACCCATCAACTGCTTGCTGCTGACTAGGAGGTCTTTCTTGGCAAGTGTCTTGTTGTCAGCACATAGGACATGGCTGTACCTTCACAGCCAGGATTTGCATAGCTTATCAGTGATTGGGGCAACAGTGTACCTCTGATGAATGTTATCACTGTGAACATGGTTGTCGTACATGATGCTGGAGATCCAGCACAGCATCTTTGTTTACATGACTCTGAGGCAGCATACTGTTAATTTAAGCAAATGATGTCACATCTTGACAGTTGCATATTATTGATCTGCAACATGTTTAAGGCATATCGCTGCCTGACTGCAATGTTCTCATTCAAGCCACTTCCAATTTCTTCATGCACCCCTGGTTCTTTTTATACCTCTCCTTTTATTATGACAAATAGACATCATTTTTTCAGGGGCTCTTTTGGACTCACAACTCCTGCCCATAGACCAGGTGGCAGCTGTGGTCAGGCCTCTGCACAATTGTGTGTCACATGCCAATTATACCTGTTCCTGGACCACAGGCCTTTCTCATTGTCACCCACATCTTGTTCAGCTCCCAGATGGATTATTGTAATGTGCCCTATTGCAACTGAAAGAAGTGGCACTGGATCGAAAAGTGTGGTGAGATTTGGCCCATAGGATCACTTATAGTCAGATATGATTGAACCACTGTACATCATCATCAATGCATTCTACACGGGGCTGCCCTTGAAGACCATCCAGAAGCTTCAGTTGGTTCAAAATGGCCCACATGGTTTATGTGCGAGTCCAAATTTGCACATCTGTCACCTCTTCTGCAGGAGCTGCATTGGCTGCCAATTTGCTTCCAGGTGCAATTAAAGGCACTGCTTATCACCTGCATGGCTGGGGCCAGGTTGCTTAACACTACCTTTCCCCAGTCAGATACACCTGGCCCACCAGAGCAGGAAGGCAAGACATGTTGAGATTCCAACTATCAAGTAAGTACACCTGGTGGGACCTAGAAAAAGGGTTTTCTCTGTGGTGGCTCCCTCCCTTTAGAACAGGAGTGTCTAACCTTGGCAACTTTAAGATGTGTGGACTTCAACTCCACAGCTCCAACTCCAGCTTCAACTCCGACTGAAGAATTCTGGGAGCTGAAATCCATGAAAGTTGCCAAGGTTGGACATCCCCTGCTTTAGAACATCATTCCCCCAGAGATAACCAGAGATGGCCCCCAACAGACAAAGACAACACTTTCTTTGGCAAGTAGACCCTTGTCCCTCAAGGACTAATTTGTAAAAGACCCTCAAGGGGATAAACTCCCTTACTTTATTAAATTTGTGGTCAAAACCTGTGCCCTGTAAAACTTCAGAAGTAAAATCAAAAGAGAAAGAATTGCTTAATGGTCCACCACCTTGGGTAGAATTTGAACCCAAAAATGAAGACAATCTGAAGAAGTTGAGAGTCTCCTCTTGGTCAACGTAACTTCAAACCAGATTCAAACATTCAGCAACCATATATCTCAGGATGAAATTCTGAATTTGTTGCTAGAAAAAAAGAATTGGTTTATTTAAAAAAAAATAAGTATGATTTTGCAACTGGTGATGGGCTACTTGTAAACTATTTACTGTTACATTAGCCAGGTAGTTGAGTTAAATGCCCACCAATGGTAAAATGTTGCCTGTTTATTATTATTCCTGCCAAAATCAGCATTAAGTAAGCAGTAATTGAAGCCTTGATTTAAAAAAATTAAATTCAAAAGACCACAATTACAATCTATTGCATGAACCTGATTCACCACCAGAGAGCAGAACAAGACCAGCAGCTAAATTTGGGGGGCGGAGCGGGGGGCGGGAAGCGTTGCATTTCGCTACTATAACTAGAAAGTGTTAAACTGTTAAGTTGATTTGTTCGGAATTTCTTCCAGATGTGATGGGGTAACGGCAAGATCAGATAGTGGCAAAATCAGAATCATAAGCTGCATTTTCTGGTTTCACATGGCAAACACTTGATATTTTATTCCCCAGCCCAAATCTGGAAACTGTAGAAAAAGAGAGAAGACATAATGAAGAAAAGACAGGGGAGGGAGGGAGGAAGGAAGGAAGGAAGGAAGGTGGCCATTTTTATTTTCTTTTTCTCTGGCCCAACTCTTTTTTGGAAAAATCTCCCCCACCCTTTATCTTATATTACATTAAACATACCTGAATTCATCTTCAGGGAACACTCAGCCTCTTTGCTCTGTAGAGAAGGAGGCTGTCTTGAGCTGTGATCCACATTTTCTTATGAGTCTTGCCATGCAAGACGCATAAAAATAATCGGGGTTTCTTTGCACAGTTGCAGTCATCTTCACTTTCTGGAAACCTCTGAATATTCGAGCTTTGGGGAGGGTTGGCCCTGTGCTTGTTCTGGCTGCTTACATCCGTTTTTCTTGGATGTAAAGGAGGTTTAGAATAAGAGTTCTTGACTGATGCATTAAAAGAATCCAGTGTTCATATGAGAGCAGTTTGTTGTAGTGGTTAAAGCACCAGGCTAAAACCAGGAGACTGTGGGTTCTAATCCTGCCTTAGGCACAAAGCCGACTGGATAGTCTTCGGCCAGTCTGACTCTCTCAGCCCTAGGAAGAAGGGAAGTGCAAACCACTTCCAGAAATATCACCAAGAAAACTATAGGGACTATCCAGGCGGTTTCCAGAGGTCAATATTGACTTGAAGGCACCAAAGAAAATCGCACGGCACATATGTCTACAGCAGGCGTGTCCAACCTCGGCAACTTTAAGATAGCCCAGAATTCTGGGAGCTGAAGTCCATATATCTTTACGTTGCCAAGGTTGGACATTCCTGGTCTACAGTATATTCCTTCACAGGAATCAAGCCCAATCCATCCTAATTGATAAGAATGCAGAGGTTAAAATAAACAGAATAAATGGTAGCTAGAAGGTTTCTCAACATTATGAATCTAAAAGTTCTATGGTTATGGATGAAGGTCACTGAGTCAAGCTGGCCGTGCGCCCCTCAAGGATGTGAGACCTGGAGCATTTGGACAAACCATAACAAACAGGCCAACTCATTTAGATCCTTTAATCAATCCAGCTTGATTGCATGGTTGATATATAAATTGAAGGAAATATTTTTTTTATTATTATTAAATTTTGTTGTCATCCTGGCCTTGAAAACCCCTGATCCTACTTCTGTCTATCTGGGGTGTGTCCATCTCTTGCGTACTTTCCCAAAGTGTTTTGCCCCCAACACAAGTTAGCTCTTTGGTCCTCAAGAAGCTGTAGACCCTGGTCTCAGGTACACCAGTGACCACACCCAGAAAAAGAAGCAGCAAAGTGGCAAATCTCCCAGGAATTTTGGCAAACATGATTCCTGTAAATGTTTATAACTGCGTTCATGGATCATCAATAATTCATCGTAAACAAAACCCACTTGGACATTTTTTTCCCTCTAAAAGCCTTTTTGGGCTGTTTAGTTCTCTTTTGTTTTTAAACGGAAACATTAAAAGCAAAGGCCTCAGATACTGGGGGATCTGGTTACACTGAACGATAATTTCCCTCCCTCGTGATCTGAGATGGGCAAATAAAATCCAGCATTTGCAAAAACAAAAAAAACAACCCATTACATTGAAGCCAAAGCAGCAGCAGCAGCAAAAGTAGAAGAAAAGAAGAAGAGGAAGCCAACGTCAAAGACGCATCTCCAACTTTGCCAGAAGACTTCTTTTCAAAGCCATGCATTTTTAATGCACACTGAAAGTCGTAATGGTCTTCAGCTCCTAATGTCCATTAATGATCCATGTATACCACAAAGATGTTTCTGGCCGATACCTTGGAGAATACTTTCCATCCATCTTTAAACTTTCTCTGAGCTTGCTCACAGATGCAGGCTGCGATTGAAAGGGGCAGCACCGGCTCCGGAGGCAAAGGATGGCGTTGGGGTTACGGAAGTCCTACTCGGGTAAGGACAAAGGAAGGTAGGGGGAGCAGAGGTGCTTTAGAGAGGGGGAAACTTAGAGGAAATTGCTGGGCAGCTTTTGTGGCCTCTGAAAACGGAAGGGGAGCTCGAGACGTGATGTCTCTCTTGATCTCTTTAATGCTTTGGTGGAGGGTAGGTATACACCTGTCCTGATCCAGATGCTCCATCAAATAGTAATAATATCAACCACATCTGCTGGAGTACAGTGGGGAGTGGCAAATTTGTCCCCCAGTGTACTAAAATGCCCTGTTTGGGGCAAAGCAGAACACTAGAGTTTCTTAATTGATATGGTACCCACTTCCTTGTGAAACGTGCATGGCAGTGAAGGCTTTTCGAAATATTCAGGGAAGACCTCAATCAAACCTTGTAAATTACCCCCAAACTTGTTTGAATGGAAATGTTTGGCAAGAATTTTAGACGCAAAAGCTCTTTGGAGCAATGTTGCTCGCCGCCACGGTTGGTTGGTTGGTTGGTTGGTTGGTTGGTTGGTTGGTTGGTTGGTTGGTTGGTTCTTATGGCAGTTTGGTGTTGTTAAACTTTAACTACAAAGTAGCAGGGATGTTTCCTGGTGAAATTTACTGATTCAACCGTAGCCGTGCTGTGACAATATGTTTCCTGAAGGCAGAAGAAAACTATCTGGGTTTGTGGAATAATCAAATTACAGGCTGAACCAACGCCCTGTAATGGGAAAGGTCCCAGCCCTCCCCCCAGTATGATTTTTGAAAATAATGCTTGACACGCAGTGGAATATCGTAACATCTCACGTACAAAGCAGTTATTTAGTGGATTTTTCCCCACCAACCCTGCCTCAAATCCTGTGCTTTATCTGAAAAGGAAAGCTGTTATCAGACTGGAAGGCTGGAGTCCAACTGTGAGGCTAAAGCAGCTTATCCTGTGCATCAAATGCACATTACAAAATAAATGGTAAAAATAAGCTGGTATTGGTAGCCAAATTCTGTCAGGGGTGTTTTGTTCTGGGTTAGCCGACAGCGGTATCACGATGGGAAAACTCAGCTCTAAAAATCATGTGTTTCCTTGATCACAGTGCTTATTGACGAGAAATTATGGTTTTTGCAGAGCCCAAATGTTGGCGGATGTTGATTCCTAGCTTGGAAGGGGGAGTTAAAATCAACAAATTAAAGTAACTTAGGTTCCAATAATACCAACTGTCCTGCTATGGTGCTATCAAGTTATGTTTGAAGATTGATTTTAACCTCCAGCCAGAACCGGAGTAGCAACTCACCCCATCTAAAACACTGATTCTGCAACCATACAACCCTGGACATTTATCCAGATAAATTAGTTTAATTGGAGTGGCTGCCATGCAACTATATACAGGAAGTCCTCAACTTACGACAATTTGTTTAGCAACCATTCAAGTTACAATGGCTCTGAAAAAAATGGCTTTTGACTGGTCCTTGCAGTTGTGACTGTTGCAGCGTCCCCACAGTCACATGATCAAAATATGAGTGCTCAGCAACCTGCATGTATTTACAATGGTTCCAGCCCCCCAAGGTCATGTGATCACTGTTTGTGACCTTGTCGTCTTCCAACAAGCAAAGTCAGTAGATGAAGCCAAATTCACTTAACAGCCGTGTCCTAACAACTGCCTTGCTTAGCCACAGAAATTCTGGTCCCGACTGTGGTCATACATCAAGGACTACTTGTATGGTGGTTGTCCAGAAGAACGTAAAGCAAAGATGGGAACCAGGATTTTGACTTGAAACTCTGATCTGTTCCACTGCATCAGGGTTTACCAAATGTTGGCATCAGCAAGTCCTGTTCAAAATCGGACCTTGATTCTGGGCTTGATGAAAACCAGGCATCTCTCCCAGAAGCATGGTTCGAACTCAGATATGATTCTTTATAAGGAAGAACTGGAAAGAGGGTTGTCCTTGTTCCTAACCCCAGACTGGGATCTTTCTGCTGGATGCCAAACCACATTTTCCATCTTATTGTAGGTCCTGATTTCCAGCAGGAAACCGTATTATGGGCAGGCATACTTGGCTTTGGAACAGCTGCACTCTGCACTTGGATGCGGTTTCTCTTTTTCCAAAAAGAACATAATAGAGAGGAACAGAAGTTCCTTTCAGAGTTCTCTGACTCTCAGACAGTCTCATCTGGGCCACGCTGGAATGAGAATGCTGGATGGAAATCAACCTGCTTTTTATCCCTTTCCAAATTTGCAGAAAGGTTTTCTTTCCATGGTTCTGGGCCACAAATTCAGCAAATTTGTTAAGTGATTTTTTAAAAAAAAATATTTAATCTATTCTTTCCTGCATTGCCTTAAAATAATTGTAGGCTTAATTCTTTGCAGGCATAAGATTTTATTTGGTGTTTCATTGCCATATGGAATTGATCACTTTAGGGGCCATTTAAGCATTTTCTACGATCTATACACTGTACTTTTATTGTTACTCTTCACTGGAGGTTGGAAAAATACTTTAAAAGAGATGGATCTAGTGATCAGTGCACATAAAAGAGACCGAGGGGAGTTGTAGACCATAAGGTAAATGCATGTCCCAGTACTACCAATCCTGATGTGTCAATATGGTGCTTGCATGACTCTAGATTTGCATAGATAGAAGCATAAGGATCAGATCACAAGAAAAATCCTACTTTTGTTCAACTTTGGACATGTGTCTCTTATAGTATGGATTTATTTTAGAAGGGAACCAGAAGGATGGAAGGTGTGTTAACTAGTCATGGTGGGTCTCCATACCCACAGACAAAAGAGCAAAATGGGTCTTTGGTGTAGACTTTCATGGCTGGTATCTGCTGGTGTCTTTCATCGCTGGTATCATGACTGTGTTGAGCTTCAGGGTTTAGTGACTGTTCTAGACAGCGGATATCCTTACGTTTTCCTAACCAGTCACAGTTGCTGGTGAAATGTAAGGAAAGCTGTCTAGGCTACAGTCACTAAACCCTGAAGCTCAACACTGCCCAAACTGAGTTTTTGTTGTACTAGAGAAGAGATAGAGAAGACCTTATGCTGCATTCCACATCAGAGATATGTTCTTGCGAGGTAGAGGCAGATGGCCACATTTACAGAGGCACAAGTCCTGTGAATTGTTGAATTCACTGCTGAAATCCCATTGCTGTACTGAGCCAACTGAAGCAAGTTTGAAATTCAACAGTACCCAGAAACCAACATATGTGTTAGCTCCTTCTCAATCATACAGCAGGATGTATTAGAACAGATGCTGGATAACCTTGTGTTGTGTTGTTGTGATTTGGATTCCTGCTTTGAGCAGACAATTGGATTGTCAATGCTAGGTGACTGAATGTCTCTCCATTGCTTTGGAAGGCATGACATGACAAGTCAAGGGATGTAGCTAAACATTAAGATGACCTTTCAGATCATAGAAGTGAGTGGTTACAGGCAGTCTAAGAAAAAGGTGGGCTCTCGTTCACTCAAAGTTTCAAAAAGGAAAAGAGGAGATGGATGGACAACCAATGCTGGTGCACAAGCAGGATGGTCTAGGCCAGGGATGTCCAACCTTGGCAACTTTAAGATGTGTGGACTTCAGCCAGCTAGGCTATAGGGATTCTATAGCTGGCTGGGGAATCCTGGGAGTTGAAGTCCACACATC
>JANHZU010001679.1:185617-202929 GCA_032468055.1 Acrochordus granulatus
ACAGGTTGCAGAACACTTGAACTTGATCTTTCTAGGTAGCATGGATCTGGGACAAACCAATGAAGAATCTCTTCAGCCTGAGGTTGTGGCCATCCAACTCCTGGTATGACATTTGTGGATTTGACAAATGAAAAATCTGGGATCCACCATGTACGATGAAGTCTGAGACAGCTTATCCATTATATATTGAATGAACAACACCTGATTAGGTTCCCACATCACACTAAGGCATTAACCTTTATGATCAAATCTGAATGGCTGAGTCATGCAACATCAGCCAGAAGCAAAGGCCACCGAGTGTTAAGTCATTTAGGCATGGAAGCCAGCTGGGCAACCTTGGGCAAGTCTCTCCTTTCACCTCCTATAGGACCAAGTAAAAACCTGGACATCCTAGGGGGAGCCCTGGCAGGTAGTGCTATAGTAGAGCTTTGGAGTCATGTTCTCCTTAGGTCTGGCTGAAGCTCATGTCCACTTACTGGATGTAAATTTCAGTCCTGTGCCAAGTCATAGGCCATCATTTGCTTTGTAGTTTCAGCAGTGGTATAACAACCATGTATGATTATGCCTCACTCTCTTTATTAGAACTCAGCCAGAAAATACAGGGAATTTGTATACAGCGTTTGAAAATACAGAGAATTTGCATGCAGTGTTCAAAAACAAGGAAAAGCAGAAAAAAGCAGCTTCCATAGGCTAAAGTGACAAGTGTTTAGTACTGACGACTTAATACTGACTTTTGCCTGAAGAAGCCATTTTGTTCTGAAAACTGTGTTTGTTTAAGTTTTGTGTACGCATTTCCTGTATTGTCTGTTTGAACCCTAATACAGGGACTGAAAAATAATTCTGGGTGGTCATTAAAACTTTACATGCACACACGCACACAAACAGACAGTCCCGGAGCTGGGCCCTTTGTTTCTATGTATCTCCTATCGGTGGAAATCTTATCGGTCAACATCGGAGGATGCTCAACCATGGGGGCGGTGGTCTATCTGAGAGATGAAACCCTGGCAAAGTCTGTTGCTTAGAGACGCAGCTGAATCCCAGGGAGGATCAAAGCTGTCCTCGCGCTGGGGCGGTCGGTGCTCAGACACTGGAACGGCACCTGTCATCAGCTGCTCCTCATGGTTGAACAGCAGCATCAAAAACCCAGACTGCAAACCCCTTGGCAGCCGCATGTCAAGAACTTCCCAACTGGCAACCAGGTGCCATTCTGCTTCTTTAGGCATGGCCCTTGTCGGAAAAACTACAAGAGGCAACTGCCAATTACGGAGACGGCTGTGCGTGTCTTTTTGGGGAAATGTCTGCTCCAGGAGCTTAGGATTTCATAGCCTAAAATTAAGAGACGAGGGCTGAAAAATGGGAGGGAGTGGGAGGGCTTCAGATGGGGCCATTTAGAGCTGAGGGCCTTTGCCTTGTCTGTGCTGGGTTTGAAGAAGAAGAATTAGTAGTAGTTGACTGTGAATCATTCCTCACCTGGGCAACAAGCCAGGAAACCGTCCTCAAATTGATAAAATGGATTATATTTTTGTTTCAATTATAAGCCACAAATGAAAATAAATTAAGGCCTAAAAAGGTTAGCACAAGTTGGTTTTCCACTTGGGGGGCAATGCAGACCGAGCTCCAGGCATGCCAAAAAGATAGATCTCGGTCACAGGTTTTCTTCTGTTGCTGTTCCTCTGGATTGCAGACTCGGCTTCCTTTGCACTGCACTCAGCCGCAATTATCCTCTTCGATCAGTAATACATGCCAGTTGCTGGACAAATTTATTGTGTGACCGTCACAAGCGCCAGGACAGGTTGTAAGTCACTTTTTTAGTGAATGGTCACTAAATGAATGGTCATGATACAAGGATTACCTGTACTTCTGAAGCAAATCCTATCCATGCATGTAAGGAAAAGATTATTTTTTTAGCCAGATTGTTGCAGACCCCAAGAGAGAGAGGCACTGGCCCAAGGTTACCAAGCCAGCTTCTATGGTTTCCCTACTCTTAACCTTACTACTATATTATACTATCTGACTGGCTTTTTCTGTTCTTCCACAAAGGTGTTAATACATAGTTTAGCAGGATTCTTTACAAAGCTTTGTTAAGAGCAATAGAAAATGCAGAATTTTAAAACAAAAATATCTGATTTTTGGCTAAGAATCCTATAAGCCTGCTCTAGAGACACGATGGCACAAGCAGTTAAGACGCTCATCTTGTCGGCTGGAAGGTCAGTGGCCTGAGATTGAGACCCGGTGCTGCCATGCAACAGGGGGAGCTCCCATTGTCCACCTCAGCTTCTGCCAACCGAGCAATTCGAAAGCAGGTAAATGCAAGTAGATAAATATGTACCACCTAAATTGGTAGGAAGGCATTCCATGTGCCTTGGCATATATTCATGCCTGCCATAGGACCACGGAAGCGTCCTTGGACAACACTGGCTCTTTGGCTTGGAAACAGAGATGAACACCACACCTATCAACCTACAGTGAAATTATTGTTAGTCTATGGAGCTGCTTTGGGGAATAGATCCTTCAGTAATGGGGACAATATGGTGGTGTAGCTGACATGATGAGTGAAGGAACAGGCTAAAGTGTAAACCAGGCAAGTCCAGAAGCAAAGGCCACCGAGTGTTAAGTCATTTAGGCATGGAAGCCAGTCGGCAGCTTTAAGAGGTGTGGACTTCAACTCCCAGAATTCCTTAGCCAGTGGCCTAATTCTGGCAGTTAAAGTCCACACATTTTAAATTTGCCAAGGTTGGACACCCCTGGAGTAGACAGTCATCATCTATTGGAATGGCTTTGTTCAATTTCTACTTTTTTGAAAATTCCCTCTTTAGATCAAGCAGTGCCAGGAGCTTAATTAGGATGATGAGTTAGTCGCAGTGACTTAGATCTTCCTAACAAGGCAGAATATTGTTCTGGTACTTTTAGGAAGCAAAGACCTTGACTTGCAGGGAAGGGGATGTAGCTGATGGCAGATGGGACCAGTCAACTTGTCTTGTAAAGGCGACGATGGGGTTCAAGAGGTGGAACTGATGATTCACAAAGGGGAGCTAGAAATGCCAACTAGAAGTGAAGAAGAAGAATTACCGAGAGACTAAATAAGCATTGGCCATAGAGGCAAAGAAGACAACCTGGATAAGAAAGCGTGGTGGTCTGGTGGTTGAACAAGCCCTTGGTCCTACTTTGCTTGCTACTGATGGTAACAATTCTGTGTCTTCCCCAACCTGGTTCTCTGAATTAAAAAAAAATGGTTGGGAGCTAAGCAAGAACCATGAATACTGGTCTCTGGGCTGCAATGAACGTATGCAATTGCCTTACGCTTGACAAATGGCGTGTCCATTTGGCACTCTCGGAAAATCAAAACAGCTGAGCACTGCAGTGCCCGTTTGGAGGTGTCCACAATGAAGACAAATAAGCTCAATCAGGGTTACCTAGGAACAGAGCACAAGCTCATCAGTTGGCCATCTGGAAAATGGGTCTTTTGTGACCGGCCATACCCATCCAGCAGGCAACACCCATAAGACATTTCCAACCTTTCAGACATGCCCTTGAATAATATCCCTGTCAGGACGAGCTGCAATAAACCAAAGTTAAATGAGTTTGAGTCAACATGAGGTGTTGTTTACACGCGTACAGAAGAGGTAAGAACTGGGGTTGTCTCTTCTCAGCTTCTAAAACAAAGAAGACCAGGATAGGTCGAGCTTCCAGTGCAATTTCCGGTGTGCGGACACAAGCTGAGGAAGACCGATGTCCTCACAGTGCTGGGCTAAGGCAGCTCCCTTCAATCCTGCCCGTGGAGCTGCAGTTTGAGACAGCTGGAATGCACCAGGGTGGGAAAGATTAGTGTGGTGGGGAAAAATTATGGAAGAAAACCAGAAAAAAAATCACAGGGGGAAGAAGAGAGAGAGGAAGATTTGGGCAACGGCATCATTTTCTGCATTTGCTTTAAGACAGGGTTCCAGCAAGGAGTCCTTTAAGCTGGATTTTCAGTGCAGGAAGGAAATCCTCGCCGGGCAGTCAAGCTGCTCACGCTGAGAGGGCGCTGGGGAAGCAGCTTCCGTCGAAGCAGATGGGTGAGTCGGAAAGAAGGGAAATCTCCCCAGCGTCTTCGCTCCCGCCCGGATGCTTCACCTGCCTGCTCAGAAAGCGAGAGGGAATCCACACCGATCTGCCTTCGAAAGCCAGGAGGAGCCGACCCAAACCCTCTTCTCAAGGGGATTTCTCCCAGCAAGCGACCACAGATGGACGATCTAAAGGAAGGGCCGCGACTCTTATTTCTCCCTCCCTCCTCAAAAGTAACTTGTTTGTTTGTGCATGGGACTTTCCGGGGAGAAAAAAGAGGAAGCGAACGTTCTTCTGGAAGCCTCGAGGGAAACCGAGGGAGGACAAAGCGGAGCCTTGGAAACAGAGAACGCAGAAATTAATCAGCCTAATGAAATCAATAACGCAAACCGCCGTGCTCTCTGCTCTTGGTCAAATGTTACTCGTCTAATTGGCACCCCTAAGCAAATCATGATTTTTTTATAATGTATTGTTTCTCTTATGCCCAGACTCTGGTGGGGAAGCGACAGACTGCAGAAGGGACAGCTCATCTGAGAGGTTCTAACCACTCTCGTTGACTCTCATTTGAATTTCAAGACTGAGATTTTTTTTTTAAAGAAAAGATCAGATGCCTTTTTTAGAAACAGCAGCCCAAAGCTTCAAGGAAATTTATTTATTCAAGTTTATTCCCATTGCTGGATGGCTGGGCAGGCATTTACCTGCAGTTAGGAGCTGAAGAATTCAGGTTTGAGCTCCTTTAGGCCATGCAGAGGATATACAGGTAGTCCACGACTTACAACCATTCATTTAGCGACCGTTTGAAGTTACAATAGCACTGAAAAAGTGGCTTATGACTGGTCCTCACACTCACAACCATCACAGCATCTCCGTAGTCCCACGATCAAAATTTGGGTGCTTGGCAAGCAGCATATGTTTACAATGTTTGCAGCATCTCGGGATCATGTCACCATCATTTGCAGCCATCTTCCAACAAGCAAAGTCATTGGGGGAACCCGGATTCACTTAGTGACCATATGATTCACTTATCAACTGCAGTGATTTGCTAAATCACCGTGGCAAAAAAGGTTGTAAAATCCGACATGGCTCACTTAACAACTGCCTCGCTTAACAATGAAAATTCTGGTCCTAATAGGGATCATAAGTCAAGGACTACCTGTATTTCATGGATTTTCCCCATCCCAGGCACAGTTACGGATCGTCTCTCAAATCAACAGTCCTCGTCGGCTTGGGCGCACTAGATCTATGGCTTGCACTTTTCTTGCCAGCCATGCAGAAATGATGTGCTGCTACGTTTTTTCAGTGTTGGTTTAAAAAATGACTTCATATTAAGCCCACGGTTTCCTCTGGGCTTTGCTTTCAGACACCAAGCAGGTTTATTCTGCTATTATTATTTTTTTTCATGATCAGGCAAGGTCAGTCAGAGGTTATTGCTTAAAAACAGTTGCAAGCTGGGAAGGCGATGACAGCCAACGCTCTACCTTAAAAAGACTTTTCCTGCCACTTCCAGACCTGCATCTTTCCTGTGGAAAATATTCTGAAAAGCGTGGCCATTTTCCCCATTGCGGCTCCCTCTCCAAAATGCCCAACTCAGGTTCGTGCAACCAGCTGATCCCCCGTATTCATCAGAGGAAGATTTGCCTCACCCCAACCGAGCCGCCCAATGAAACAAGCCAGAGCATCATTTCCACGCGTTTTCCCCCTAAAGGGCTGGGGGATGGCACTCCGTCAGTTCCGCATGCAAGCCAACCAGGCAGGATGGGGTTTTTTCTGGAAAAGCATCAGAATTATTCATTCTGTCCCCGGCTAGGAAGTGAGGGTGACCTTCCTTGGGAGAGAAACCTTGTCTTCGTTTCCTTGCACGTGGATCGTTTTCGTCGTCTCTTCCAAGATTCGCATGCCACCCACCTTCCAAGATTCGGAGTCGCAGCCTCAAGTTGCATGTCTCTGGAGGCTATTTCAGATTGGAAATACTTTTTTTTCCTCCCCAGCGGGGGGAGGACTTCTTTACTGGATTCCCCTCTTTGAAAACATTGTCTTGCCCCTCCCAAAAAAAAGAAAGATCAAAGGAACTTCATGCGACAGGCAGAAGGAATGAGAGGCAATCAACAAGAGGCAGCTGAAATAAAAGGACGGAGGAGCGCCGGCCCTCTTATGGCAATGCGACCGTCCTCCGCCCACGCGCTCCTGGCATTCTGCAAGCCGGTGTGTGCATGCACGCGCACACGTGTGTTCTGCAGCAGGGGAATCTAATTTGTTTTGCCAGGACCTTCGTGCAATTGCCAACATGATTAAATGTCCTCCTATAAAAGTGATAAAGGCTCAAGGGAAGTGGGGTGGGAAAATCAATATTTGCTGCAGCTTCTGCATTAGGCCTGATGGGAGTCAGGTTTGCCTTTGATCATTTATTTCTTGCATCTCTCTCGCACCCCTTCTTTCTCTTTCTTTCTCTCCCTCTCCTCCATCCTCCCACCCGTGAATGCACAGACAAGAATGTGCTGGCCATAAAATGGACGGTGGTTGAAATCAATGGGTGGGGCGGACAGGAAGGGAGATTTGGTACAATGTGCCTGCTCTCTCCTGCCCTCCAGCTATGCCTCCACTAAAGGTAAGGAGAACCGCCGGGCTTCCCCTTCCGTCATTGTGAAATTCAGTGAGAAGATGAAGGTGGAAAAAGCTCTGCAGGTAGAGTTTGAACATTTCAGAGATGCTGTAACCATGAGCTGCATTGCAGGTCCTGCTCCCAGTCAAGGGTTAGGAGAGAAGGTCTTCTGTGGACCTTCAAAGGCAAGTCAGTCTCCGCTGCTGAAGGGAATAAGTAAGCATAGTGTCTTCTATGGAGCCCAAGATAACTATGTCAATCAACAACTAGGAGAGCCCATCTGGTAGAGTGTGGAAGGTGTTGGACTCGGAGCATGGAGACCCTGGTCCAAGTCCACCCTCATACATTGACAGTTACCACCATGGGCTATTTCATCTTATACTGGGACTCATCAAACATACATGGCTAGATTTTTCCATGGGGTTCAAACCATGCAAGGGAATATGAAGATGCAAGGGAATTGAACTCATAGACTCATGGACTTTAGGTGACAATATACAGTGCATTGGTTTCAGAGTTGTCCAAATCCTGGTGCTCATCAGTGTTGAAAAAAGAAATAGAATCTATAAAAGGGTATGTATAGTCCCCCTCTGCTTAAGCAGAGAAATAACAAATGCTACATCCTGTCCCCTGTTCTGACACATTAAGAGAAGGGCCACTCTATATTCCATTCTGATAGTTCTTCATCCACTAAACCTCAGCCTGGGTGACCATGGGCCACTCCTTCCCCCTTTGTTCAGCTTCCCTCTTAGAGTTGATTTTATGGGAGAAATGGGAGGAGAGACCACTATATACACCATCTTGAGCTCCTGATAGAAAGCTAACACATAAATAATATATTTATAATGGCAAGACTCAGTCTCTTGAAGAACCAAAAGTTAACTCTTCCAAGCCCATCCAGAACCCCCTTTTAAGACTGCTGTTAGGCAAAAGATGTGTTGGAGTGTTACTGAGGAATAGCTGGTTGAAAAGAACAGAACAAGGAAAATAATTGAATTAAATGAGGACCTCACCGAATTAAGTTAAAGAATCATTGCTCCCAGTGTAGAAAGTAGTCCTGCTCAGGAGAAATTGAGTAGCCTACACACATTTTTCATGTGTTATAAGGCTACAGTTTGTCACCAATCATTCATCATGTGCTGCTAGACCACACAACTCAAACTTGGCAGGTTTGTAATGCATTTGTCCTTGCACATCTGCCATGCTCATGTATCACATGTCTTCTCCTAAGCATCGAGGGGCAAGTGACTCCTTGGTCCAAGTTTGCCTACCTTTCTCCACATACAGATTTATCCTTCATTTAACCTAAAAACTAGTATACTTGAGCAAATGGTGCATCTTGCTTGGTCCACCCATCTTCTATATCTTTTCCATTTTAGGGCAAGGGCAGAGATCCTGGGAAGGGGGTTCAAATGACAATAGCAGCATTGCACCATTGTGATACAAGTTCCACCCCTTTATGGCAACATCAGACAGACACCCACACAAGAGGCAGAGCTGGTGATGCAATGTTGCTTTCATTATTTTGATGCCAAGGTGGATCCTGTATCTTGTGGATATCTCTGAGCAGGGGATCCAAGGGTTGTCAGCTTGAGGTTTTGGGCAAGAGCGGTATTCTACACATGGGCTGAATTAGGCTCCATAGTGAGCTTCATTTGAGACTTCAGGGGTCTTAAGGGTCACAGTGGCTAACAGGTTAAGACACTGGGCTTATCAGCCAGAAGGTCAGCAGCTTGGCAGGTCAAGACCTAAGCACCACCACTGTCACTTGCCCCAGCTCCTGCCAACCTAGCCGTTCGAAAGGATGTCAGAATGCAAGTAAGATAAATAGGCACCACCTAATCTGGTGGGAAAGGAACAGCATTCCATGTGCCTTGGCATATAGTCTTGCCGGCCACGGTCGTACGCATCTTCAGACAGTGCTTGCTCCCTCAGCTCTGAACCAGAGATGAGCACCACCCTCTAGAGTCGGACACGACTGGCAGGGAAAACCTTTACCTTTTATGGGGATCCTAAAGCTCAGCAAGTTTTAGGCCCCCGTTTTGCTTTCTACAACCTCCCAATCTCTGTTCTCCAGTGGAAAACAATGGGCCAATTTTATAGCTCCATTCATCAGACTCCCTGATCTGGACTTAGCAGTAAATCACACATTTCTTGGTATTTCACAGCCAGCCCGGCTTGGCAGAAGTTTCCCAGACATGATTCGGCTCGATTACAATCTTTATTACAGACAAGAATGAAATCATACTAAACAGTTGATTGCCTGCTGGCAGTGAGAAAATATAAATGCCTTTTATGCCTTCGGAGGTTTAAATTTGAAATCTCCCAGTCTTGCATATTAATGGACTCCTGGTTTGTCGCTTGGTGGTCTTAAACCTGAGGGTCACAGCTCTTCCAACCCTCCTGCCAAAGACCTGCAAAGCGTAAGCCATTATGTTCCACCCATGCCTTGCGCAATAGGAAAGCGAAGACAAAGGTAGTTCAACAAATGCACACAGACACACCCTAAATAACTGGGCTGGGCCTCCCAGACTAAAATTAGTAGATCAATAAATTAACACGTATTGGCTTAGCACAACCATTCCAATGCCAGCCTGTCTTTGCCTTTGGCTTCACACACATCCAGTAATTAAACCAAGCCCGTGAGCATGAGCTGTCTGGGCGTGAGCCACTGCATAACAGATCATGGAGCAAAGATGTCACATTTAAGAGAGTTCAGCAATCCATTATGGGCACTCGCCAAGCCACTGATGCATCTCTGAAAGCATCCTTTCAATATTACATGAAGGAAATCAGCCAAGCACACCGTATTAAAAAGCTGGATTCTTGTTTTGCTATAAGGCAGGCAGGCAGGCAACTATTCACCCCAATCAATAGGGCAGCTTCTAGACCTCCTAATCAGGCAGACAACTTGGAGGCATGGAAAATGGCTCTCTCTCCAATTTTTTTGTCTACGCATCGCATAACATCCTGTATATCCTAGAATTTTCATTGCTAAGCAAGGAGGTTGTGAAGTGAGTTGTGCCCAATTTTACAACCTTTATTGCCATGGTTGTTAAAGGAATCACTGCAGTGGTTAAGTGAATCATATGTTTGTTAAGCAAATCCACTTCCTCCATTGACTTTGCTTGTTGGAAGCTGGCTGGAAAGGTCACCAATGGCAATCAAATGGCACTGCAACCATTGTATATAAATGCCAGTCGTCAAGCACCCAAATTTTGATCATGTGACCATGGGGATGTTGTAATGATCAGAAGTTGAGAACCATTGTAAGTCATTTTTTCAGTGCCACTGCAACTTTGAATGGCCATTAAATGAATGGCTGTAAGTCAAGGACTCCCTGTTTGATGACCTTCTAAGGTCCTGGTCTCAGGGAGTTTCTCCTTCCAATAGAGAAGGAAGGTCTAATGACTCCCTGCCACCCTCCAACTAACTTAGACGCTGATTTTTCTTTTCAAATATTGTAAACAGTTGAGACGTGGAGGGACAAAGAATGGCAAGGATGACACATGACCTGGAGATAGTGGCCAACACTTAGGCAGGGATCAATCATTTCCCTCCCATTCTTGCAACTGTAGGAATCTTTTTCCTTCACAAAGCTGTGAGAAATGTTTTTGTCTTCAGTCTTCCTGCTAACACCTCAGAGCTCTGATTTCAGAGAGAACAGGAAGAAACAAAACATCTAAGATCTGGATGACTTTCCAAATCACAGCAAGCATGCTGTTTCCTTGTTTGAACTACAACTGTATGGGTTTTCCTCCTTCAGTACAAAAAGCTCCAGTTCAGTAAAGAATTAGATCAAAACTGTGCAGGCAGGTTGAATGTATTACTATTATGGTTCACTTCACAGTCAGCCAGATGTTTAGACTGGATTTGGCATTTTTAGCCACCGATTGAGTCCTTCCCAAGCATAGGCAGATGTTGTTGGCTGATGGTGTTAAAGGTCTAGTCGTAGGACGGAAGCTGTTCCAAGCAAAGCTGCCTTTTGCAATTGACTGATAGGGATGTGGCCAATGCCGATGGTGTTCAAGTGGTCCCCCAGATGCACCCAAGGTGCCTATCACTATTGGTACACCTTTTGCTTTCTTTTGCCGACTCATTCTGCTCAGTAGAACTCTGGATACCAACAGATGGAATCTGACCTGATGCAAAAGCCATAACCTGGAAGTATTAAAAACTTTCTGAGGCCACACCTGAACTGCGCTCACATTTCTTTCACACAAAATCCCTTCCCAAAAGATTTTTCATGACATGGCAGGAGAACAATTTTGCTTTGTGGGAGCCAAAAGCTCTTTCCAACTGACAAATCAAAGGCATGCTTAGCCGCCTTAGAAGGATTTGGGCAACACCTTTGAGTGGCCAACACCTTCCCCACCATATCAAGAGATGCTTGTGCAAAAAAAATATCCAAAGTCTTCTTTGGGGTAGATGCATCCCATAGGCTTGAGGGATAATTGATTTTTTTCCCCTTTTAGCTCCAACAAGATCTTCATTAGCTGTCCCCTCTCCTCACCCCTCCACAACCCCTTCACCCCTTCACAAGGCACCTGGAGAGAAGCTGCCGGAAAAGTGTCAGTCTATAATTGGCTATACAAACCAGCAGTTCCTCTTAGTAGGTGTCAAAAGCGAGGTCCAATAAGAACATTGCATATCCATTTGCAGATGGAGGAAGCAGCAGATGGCTATTGGAGGCTCCTAATAGGAGGAAGGGAAGGGAAAATTGCATTTGCTTTCCCTCGGTTGCAATTAAATATTTTCCTGTTTGATCAGACATTCGAAGAAAGATGTAGCGATATAACTGGCCAACGAGACAGAAACAGTCTGCAGTCTTCTGGCACAGTTTCCATGGGTAGGGAACTGCAGGGGGATGGGAGAGCAATGTCGAGTTCTTGCTTTTCGTGGTTTAAGAGATTAAGTATGATTAGATACAGGAAAATAGATCTATCTGTTTTTGGCATCCTTTTTACAACAGTAGGAAATGAAGGAGAGGGAATGAAGGGAAGTTCCTGATCTGGAAATCAGGCACCATGAACATGGGACAACATGGTGGCATGGAAAATGAAGTATTCTGGACATGAGAAAAAGATGGTGGCATGAGATATCAAGCACCATGAGCATGGTGGCATGGGAAATCAGGCACAATGAAACATGGGAAAACATTTGCAGAGGCAATGCTAAAGGATGGGCTCCTTTCAATGTTCTAGATATTGGGTAACAGCTTCTTCACTCTTAACTATTAGGCAATGTTAGCTAGGTAACAGAAACCCAATATTCCTGGGACTATCCCAGGTTCCTCATCTCTGCAGTCCTCTCAGTTTGGCAATACTGTACTTTTCCAATTGCTCTTTAGATTCCTTTCTCAGTTTCCTCCTTACAGGAATAGCTCAAGGATACAAGCTCTGCATGCAGAAATTTTAGTTTAAGCCCTGTTGGAAAAAACACAACAGGGCAGAGATGAATTATTACAGGTATGGTGACACAAGGAAGACCCAATACCAACGAGATTTCAGACTTGCCTCTGTTGATACTTCTATTCTTGAGAGAAAGTACCAGCAAACAGCAGCAAACTCAGGGAGAAATCTAATATTTTTTTATCTATTTTTTAATCCCACATTTATTATTTTTATATACTGTATAACTCAAGGTGGTGAACATACCTAATACTACATCCTCCTTCAACAGCAACAGCCCTATGAAGTGGGTTGGGCTGAGAGAGTGTGACTGGCCAAAAGTCACCCAGGTGGCTTGCGTGCCTAAGGCAAGCCAAGAACTCACCACCTCCTGATGATTGGCCCAAAGTCACCCAGCTGGCTTTCATGGTCAGGACTAGAACTCATCACCTCCTGGTTTCTAGACCAGCACTTTAACTACTAGACCAAACTAGCCCTCTTATTTCTTCCAGTTCCTCTCTCAAAGTTTTGTAATCATTGAGTGCTATAAAATTATTCACTGTAATTAGAAGCTAGGTTTTAGTTTCAGATTTTATCCATTTAGAACGGCCAAGACCAATTGTAGTACACAGAAGTATGCTTTTTTCATTCGAAGCTGGGCTGAAACACATTTAGCAGCAGAATGTACTAACATGTCAAGAAATAAAATTTAACAGAAAGACTTGTTCAGAACATTTTAGCAGCTATTTGTTACACTACATCCAAATCAGATTTACCCTTCATACATCTATAAAATTGGCACACTCAACAAGTCGTTGTCATCGTGATCAACTGTAGAATTATCTAGATTTTTAATGAGTCTCTGGAGGGTTCCAACAATGTATTTGACTGCCAAGTTATATTCAGTTGAACACCACAAAGGAAAACACAAGAAAAGGAGAAAGATTTGAAATCTTTCCAGTATACCTTCCTTAAATCTTCTTTATTCTTTTTCCCTATCCTGGTCATTTTATGGAATAGTTGCTTTAACTGAAAACCGTTTTTCCTCAAGAATGAGATGTTAATGATACGCATGGCAACATCTTTTAGTATTTAAACATGGCATAGGTACATAGAAAGTGAACTTCCATTAGATCAGTCTATTCCTTATGTATGATGACTGTTCTCCAAGATCATGTTAGAAGAGAGGAATTCCTCTTTCTAAACTCCTCTACCACAAAAACATATAAAGGTAAAGTGGGATAGAAAAGATTCTGTGTTGGCCACCTCATCATGTGCCTTTCTGTTAATGGAATGTTCTCGGTCTAACCCTACCCACCATGGCAGCCATATTGTGAGTGTGGTCACAAGGTTCCAAAAGCTCAATATACTCATCAGCTCCAAAAATATGGAGACCTCTTTCAGTTTGAAGAACATGAACAATGTTATTTACTGTCTGATTTAGTAAGTTACTGAAAACCAGCCATATGGTTAGTACCAAGTCACTGTATTCTCTGGTGCTGGAGAAGACTCATGAGAATACCAAGATCAGCTAAAAAAATGGTTCATCAAATCACTCAGTCCAGAGTTCTCACTCAAGCCACATGTGATCAAGCTCAAATCATCTTACTTCAGACACATTAGGTGAAGAGCTAGATCTTTGTAGATGTCTATAAGGCTGGAAATGTGGAAGGAAAGAGAAGAAGGGCATGATGAACAGCAACTTGGAGGGATTCAGTTACAGTGGTGATGGATACACCATTGAAAGACCTAAGGACCAAGTTGGGAACAGAAGATTGTGGGTAAAATCTATCTCCGTAGTCGCTAAGAGTTGATACTGACTTGATGACACATAATCAATTAATCAATGTATTATAACAACCCTACCATGGGATAAATCAATAACCAGAGATGAAATGTCAGTTGTTCAGGAATGTAGATGTTCCCAGCCCTCACAGAAGATGATTGAACGTTGTCACTGGAATGCATGTGTTCATACGCCTGTATTCATCTCAACCTCCTTTATTCCGATTACATTCCATCTTTGACATTTACAATGTATTGACATTCTTCCAACTCAATCTGAGAACAGAATGTGAGGAGACACTTAATGGGTACATCATGACATTGTGAATTTTTAAAAGATCAAATGTTTATCTTTCTCTTTCCTCTCACCTCATTCTCATTCATTTTAATTTTATTTACTTGATCCCGTTTCTGAGGTCCCAGAGGAACTGTAAAGATAACAAACCTTCAGATCAGATACCTACTTTAAAAATCAAGGTGAGACAATGCATAACCTCCATCTATAGAATAGTAGTTAAATCAAAATGCATCAGCAGTGCATTCACAACCATACCCACACAAACACCGTACCCACATAAATCAGCTAAGGAGGCTTAGTACTAAGGGCTTGGACAATGAGAAGGAAGAATCAGCTTCAAGTTTACTTTTAGCCATGGAAGTCTACTGGTTGACTTGATATAACCACTTTTTCTCAAGCCAATGAACTCATAAGATGGTTATTGTGAGGAAATACTGGACTGTGAAGTAGGATTGTTGAGCTCCTGAATGAAAGGCAGGAGTTAACACTAACAAACTGATAAATACTAGTAACTTTCTTAGACACAGAATGTTTTCCATCTTCTTGAGGATGTTGACTTTGACCCAGTCAAGAAAAGTAAGAACAGGGCAGACAGAATGGGGAACCTGACTCCAAGAAAGCCTTGATATGTTTAGGTCTGTATCTCTTCTTCTACTCCATCAAAGAAGTGGGGCAGTAAACCTATAAGCCATGTGTTGACCCCCAGCCCATGTTTTACAATCCTGAGAATTGTAATCATCAATATTCAGCATCATGTTACCAATCCTGGCCCACAGGACTTGTGGATTTTGAATTATTTTGACTTCATTTCTTTTGATGAGCAAACACTCCAATTTAATAAATTAAACCTCCTAGTCTGAACAAATTCAAACAAGTCCATTTTACCATCTCTGCAAATTCTGTTATCTTCAACCACCTTTCCTCTTTTATGGGTTTCTCAGAGCCTTTCCATCTCTGCACATATAAAATCTCACTGCAGTTACCATGTACAAAAAAAACACATCTCCCATAAGTCTTTTCAACATATCCATGAGTCCAGCAAGAAAAGTTCTAGCTTCCTTCATGGTTGATTTTTGGATTGTCAGAACACATGGCCAAAATCTGCCTCTGGAAAGAAAGGCCCACATAGACGTGTATTTCTAAGGGCAGAGAAGAGTGAAGATAGCAACAGTTTTTCTTATCTGAAAGGCACAGATGAGAAGAGAGCGAAGCAACAGCCAATTGAGGTCCCAGATTTGCTAGGAGTTGCTTCAAGAGGTTATCAGAAAGACAAGCAATGAAATATTTTTGGCTGGTTACTACGTATATGCTTGGCATTATCAAAAATAAGTTAACCCTCTGGAAATTCAAATACTGTACTCTTCTTCACTCCCTGTCCATTTGTAATGGGAATGACAGAGGCATATTTATTATTTTTTGGAATATGCTGATACCTTTTACTTAAAAGAAACAACTGTTTGTTGATTTGTTCGTTTCCTGGCTTATTTTAAGCCAAGAACAGGAACTTAGCTTAGCGGCATAGCAACATGATTTCTCTGTTGTTTGCAATTTAGTTTGGCTTCTTCAACATGTAAAAGCGTTCAAGCATAACTAACCTCAGATCTCATTTTATCAGATGAAATAATATAGGTGGGGGAGGTAATCCCTTGGAAGGTAATCCCTTGAAAATCCTTGGAATGCTCAATGGATCAAAAATCTGAACAGTGGAAGAAAACTATAGCTCTTAGTAGTAAAAGCTCAGGAGAGCACAGCAGGAATATGACTTGTGCTGAAGAGTCTACAGCATCAGGAGATGAGATATATCTTGATAGAAAACACCTCTGATCCTGGTTACCTTAATTGTAAATAGGTTTGTAAAGATGCCTCACAGCTGCCAGCACAAATCTTCCTGTTTGGGAGCTTAACTTGAATGGCAGAATTTTGGACAAGATAACCTCTAATTCAGAACTAATCTCAGTTAACTAATGCTTAGTAAATATTTAACCCCAGTGCCATCTCTCTTTTATCTGGCCCTTTGGCAAAAGCTTAAGTTAACTATACTCTGGAAAATCTGGGCTCCAGCGGCATCTTGGGAATGCAAGTTCTTGTCTTGGTAGAAAATGAACAGCAACCAGCATTTGGTGGCTTCTGGTCACTGAACATGAGTCTTCTACTTCACAGCAGCCATTGGCCAAGGCTGATCCTTTCTGAAAGACAGCTCAGTAAATCACCAGACCTTGTGCCAACAAGTCCCAGAACCCTGTCCAAAAGCATATACTTTTATTTACTACCAAAAAATGTCATGTACACCATAAAGGTTATGGACTCCACGTCAACAAATAACAAATACAAGAGAGAATCAGAACATGGTTATGTCTGTGGCCAGCCAATTTTAAATGAGATACAAATGTTATCTCCATGGTAATTATATTTCAGCTGCCCCCACAAATTCCATTTCTACCTTGGAATTGATTTGCCCACACATTTGGCTCAAAATAGATTCCCTTTTCATCAGCAGGGAATCTGTGCTAATTTCATGTTATTAGCATTTAGCTTCCTATGGATCAGCCCAGTATCTGCCTGTGGTTTCAGAAGCAGAGCAAGACACAGATCACAATAAAAAAGCCTTTCTTCCTTCCCCAGATAAATAGTGAATTGTTATCTCTAGTGATATTTTCCCCAAGAAAATATTCCAAGTCCTCATTCTCCAAGTAAGTGACCTCAGATGAAACTTGATCAGTTCTCATTCGATTGGGTCAATGTTTTTCAGCCTTAGCAACTTTAAGATATATGGACTTCAACTCCCAGAATCCCCCAATCACCCATGGTGATGCATGGAATGTTAATGGAATTCTGGGGGTTGAAATCCAGAGTTCTGGGAGTTAAAGTTGCTGAGGTTGAGATACACCCAGTTGGATGAAAGTGAAAGTGCTTTAGAGATCCTCTCAGAGTTGAACAAAACTTTGGTGAAAATGCTCCTGGTGGTGCATGGAATTTAGTATTTATTTAGTGAAAAGAGGGCCAAAACATATAGCCATAAACTAAGTGTGTCTAAATTAAACATTATTTTATTACCATTTTAGACAAATACAAATATTGGCTACTGAAGAGTTTGTTAATACCATCCAAACAATTCAGGAAAAGCTACAATATATATATATATATATCTTCATATAATATAAACTAAAATAAGGAGTTGAAGAAAAACAAACCCCTC